>DWAO01000338.1:0-27253 GCA_018230605.1 Heliconius congener
TGGTCGGTTTCCAGGAGGCGCGGATTCGAGTCCCGCTACGTTCAAATTTTTATACATTTTCTAATTAAGTAAATATTTACAATCTGATTTATGAAATAAATCCAATAGTACTAAAAAAATCTAAAATATAAAAAGTATAAAGTATGTATGTAACAAATAGAGACAGTAAAAAAATAAACATGTAGCAAAGTCTAAAATCTTATACAAGAATAAATAATTATTTTTTCATTATAAGTATTTTTATTTAAAGTACTAGCATTTGGAAGGATACTTAGAACTAATAGAACATATAATAAAAAATAATTTGTCTTTTACATTCCGTCCGTTATGTGCGTGTTGGCGTATCAAAACGCTGCGCTTTTTCTAAACAGATCTGTCAAATACCTAAGAAACTGCCAAATACTTAAGTATGCTTAGGGAGGAAAGATATCCTCATATACAGAGTGACAGTTCGAACGCGATTAGAGGTAGAGAGAGGTCTCTACTTAACCAAATTTGAACTCCATCCAACTAAAAATTAGAAAGAGAACAAAGAGATAATTGAAGAGACTTATAGATAAACTCACATCATTCAATATCTCACATATATATTTAAAAAATACATAATAACTTTACATACAATATTGTCGCAATAAAATAACTATGTTATATTATGATTATGTTCATTGTGTACATGTACTACAACATTTTCGATAGTCAAAAGATTAGCTTTACATCCTAAGCTGTGATGAGTGGAGCATCTCCAGCGTATCCTTGAGGATATGGGGGTTGTATATCTTCGTGAGAAACGATAACCTTCTATTAATATTATGGGGTTGCCACGCCATGACGTCTTGATCGTGTATGGGGGGACTGGAAACAAATTTTAGGTTAAATACAATTATATTGAAGTATAGTTGATCATGGAATTGGAATTTGGATGATGAAGGAATGTATTATGGAAATTAATTACTATATTTAAGGCGAAGCGCATCTTTGAGTTTCGCCATTCAAAGTTGTTGAAAAGTATAGTTTACGTGAGTATTTGAGGCAAAAAAAGTTTTTATTTCAGGCGTAGGAAATATTTTTTTTTTGCAAACTTTTAAATATATTTTTTAATACGTTGTTTGGTCCTTAATTATTTAAATTTAGGAGACGTATAAGAAATTTGTGGACATTTAATTTTTTGTTAGTGCTAAGATATCTGTTAAAAGTTGTGTATAGAGTAAGTTGTAATTTAGTTCGTTAATTATCAAAAATTACATACATTAACAATATATTATGGTATTATAAATCAAAATCAGCTTCACGCTGTATCCCGCATATAGCAGGGTAGACAGAGGGAACCTAGTGCTTAGACACTTCGGGCGTTCGCTTTAGCGCCAGAGCGAAGAAATAAAAACATATTAATAAATAATTATGTTAATATGTTTTACTTATATACGGGATCGTGGTTATGATTAGGGTTAATTTTGATAATTTCTTTATCGACAGTAGTTATCAAGGCACGGCACCCTCTATCCTTATGCGTGGAGCAATGCCACCTTCTCTTCTCTATATTGCCGAAAAAAGAAATAGCTTTGACACTGTATTTGTAGCCGTATAGCTTTATTTGTGGATATCCTCGTTGTGATGTCGTGAATTCGAGGTCCAGATCTATAAAAAATGTTGATATGATTCAAAATGAGTTATTAGTATATGTATCTATAACTCAAATCTAGTTCGCCAACAGCAAAACCTAGAAGCATTCGCAGGTTGAAATCCAGTAACATCTAATTTTACATGTAAATAGGTAAGTAAAGTAAATTAATTAATTATTTAAATAAGGTTTCCTTTTAACATATCATTTTCACATCACAATTTACATGTTTATATCGTTACATTTGGTAAAAGAACAAATAATTTTCTTTCTCTTTGTAATTTTTTTCAAAGCCGGGTTCCGTTACAATTCGTACAATTGTGCTATATATATATAGAAATAATATAATATGTAAATTGTAATTAAATACTTCTAAGTCTCAAAAACGATTTTTTTTTTCGTTTTAATGACTTGAAAGTATTTTAAACAAAAGAAATTTAATAAGTAATTTTAATGAATACTTGAATTTTACAAATTTTAAATTTGTTTGTATTTTTTGTATAAAAACTGATGATAGTTACCTTTTTGGCAAAGTCATAATGTTCCTTCATGTTGTTCATTAATAATGAGATATCATATTATTAATATCACCTTCACGATTTTGTCCGCATAGCATGGTACTCAAAGAGACCCTAGTGTTCAAATCTTTCATTTTCTATTTAAACGCTATGTCACGCCAGACAGGGAAAATGATATAAAATTAAATCTGATTCCCGAGTGGAGATCGAACCCACAACCATAACGCTTATAATGAAGTGATGTATAATTCCTCCACGATGGCCTCTGAATATATGATTAACGTTAGTCTTCCTAAAGCTTTATATAACATAAAAACACAAAGAAATAAATTTTCTTTTTATATTGAGCAGTACAAAGTATCTTTCAATTGCTTTCAATTTCAAGAATAAATTTAAAAAATCTGAAACTATTTAAAATATATCAAATACATATCTAAATGTTATAATAGTGACTGAGGGACTTACCTTGATGGAGTAGTACCTGTGTAACAACAAAACCAATTAGAACCTTTAATACAAACAAAACAAATTTAAATTAACATATAATGGTGCCATTACCGATTTAAATATATAAAATTGTATAAATTACTTTATTATATAAATTTCTTTGAACGAAAAATAAAATCTTTCATAGTTTTCATGAAATTTTCATCTAAATAAAAATTTCATATACTCAGGCAAAAACATAACAATTACCATCAATAACAAAATATACACGTATATAATAATAACTTGAATCAGTCACTTAAAAAATGTTTAATTAATTATTTTTTTCTAAATTGAATAAATCATTAAATTAAAGTATATTATTTTATCTAAATCTAATCCCGGCTTTATAACCACCGTATCATTTAACATATATACCTCCTCTAGGTTTTTTTAAATCCTACTATGTGGGATTAGCGAATGTATGAAGGATGCGTCTGTAAAAGCATGCTATGACTTGTCAATTTCTTTTTCTTTTACCAAAGAAACCCCTTTTGGAGGAACCCTCTTTTTTTTAAATATCGGAATTAACGAAAATAACTTTATTCTACTGAATACTTATATACGTTTATACATGGTGTACATATAAGTAATAATATTTACAATATATTTTATATTGACCACCTACCATCGAGTACAACCAGAAACTTATTTATTTATATATTTTTTAATATATCATATGAAAACATTCTAATAAAACAAAACTATGTAGCATTATGATTATGTTCATTATACACATAAACCACAACGTCTTCAATAGTCAAAACATTTGCTTTACATCCTGAGCTATGATGAGTGGAGCATCTCCAGCGTATCTTTGAAGAACTACGGGCTGAATACCATTGGGAAAAACGGAAGCCTTCCATTGATATTATGGGATTCCCACGCCATGACCTCTTGATCGTGTATGTGGGGATATCTGAAAGAGAATTTTAATGCTTAATACTCTATACTTCCATAGTAATTTTTAGTATAATTATTAAATTAAAAAACTTACTTTTGTTTGGTGTATTTTCAACATATTTTATTTAGGTTAATTTGAAAATAATAAAAATTAAGTTTATTCTCCTTGTAATTGCAACTTAAGTGACTATTCAGTGATATGGTGTCATCATGCTGGTCTGTTGACGAACAGATGGTGAATAAGGTCGTGATCTGAATAGTAAAACTCTTTAGGGGTTACTCTTCTCGCCCATTCTTAAGCATTTGTAGTACTTGGTATAGGAAAACAAGTTTTTGAGTTTCTTTTTAAGGCTATATATTTATTATTATTTTAAATTATACTGTATATATATATTCCTTTTAATATTTTTTTCGTATAAAATTAATGAGCTGAAATATGGGGAAGGGAATAAAAATGTTTCATTGTTTTATAAAGAACTCTATATTCATTCTACTGAATACAGTACTAATACATCGTCCTTAAATTATTCATAAAAATAGTTCCTTATTAATAAAATTGAAGCGATTAAAGCCTAAAAACTGCAAAATAAAGTCTTTATTAAAGACATAAAAATATGAAAAACGGAGAATAAACAAAAACACACTGTTATCATAAAAATCACATACACAATTAAAAGTTTTCAATTTTATTTATTCCAAGGATTTTTTCTTCCGTTTCTCGTGGTTATGCTCGGCCTTAACTCTAACAATTTCGTTGTTGATTGTATTCAACGTCGCTCTACACCCGTGTATGTAGTGCGTTGAACATATCCACCTTCCTTTGATAGATTCTTTATTGTAGTTTGTTACTCGAGAATAAGTATAACCCATTAGGCTTATCATAGTGTTGCCTCTTATAGATTTGACGAATTTTGCTGAAAATCATTAAAATAATTAAAGATTATGATAGATAATGTAATTAAAAGTTTATCTTTGTTGTCACAAAATTCACGTGTACGGCGTTGAGTTACGTTCTATATAATGTCTCAAAATTTACATAGTATATTGTTATTTTATTATCTTATAATATATAAAAACAATAATTCTAAAGGTAAATTTGATAACAGAGCAACTGGCTTCTTAACCTGTATAAAATTTATAGTAAAACGGTAGGGAAAAGAAATAAAACAACAATATTTAGAAAGAAAAATTGAATTTATTATATAATTAAATAATGTTACATGATGCCGTAGCGCAAGAACGTTTACAACTAGCCTTACTAAATACTAGAAATACCTACTAAAAATTAAGCTTACAAATATTTTATTGAATCAAGCAAAGAAAAAATACATCGTTAAATTTTACCATCTATCATGTACCATAGATTAAAAATTACCTAAATTATAATTTCAATTACGTCTAATTTAGCTAAAAACAATGACCTTAAAAAATCTAAATCTGAGATTCTACGTGATTTCCCACTAAAATCAACTTTTGTGTTAAATCACCTTCATTCTCAGAGTGCAATGTTTAATTTATTCATACTATATTATAATCCTTTAACCCTTAAATTAGATTCATGCAAATCGTGATTACAATACAAAATGACAATACATAAAAAAAAAATTACACACTATAATATATATAACTACTGTGTTTTTGGAAAAGACATGAAATTAACAGAGCTATTGGGAAAATGGTTGTGATTATTATTAATCAACACCACCTTGTCGTCTATAGTGTATAGCTTCGCGGTGCAACGAGACAATCTCCTGGTGGAACAGACCCATCTGGTCTTCGCTTCGAATGGTCGTCTTTTGTCCCTCGTCTGAGTAAATCTGTAGCCGTCTACCATAGCCATCACGTTACCGCGACCCGATGTGAGGAAATAAACTGAAACAATACGTTCATATTAGATGAGGCTCCAGAGTAATGTATTCTTTTTTTCTTATTCTTATTATAATAACTATAACTAAATATATCTATAATATATACAAGTAATTACACTTAAGCTACAGTAAGTTTCGGGGTGTCTAATAAAGTCGAATTGAAAAAAAAAGAAGAGTGGGTTTGAAAAAAACTTATATTATAATAATTTAGACGCACCTAACACACTATTATTAAGTGATATTAATAATGTGCATTTATTCATATCCAACACTTTCTATTTTATATAAAGCATTAAAAAAAACTAAAAGAAATTTATTAATCCATAAATTATATTAAAAGAGGCAAATCGAATATTTCCAATATTTAATTAAAAATGAAGAAATTTTTGATGATTAGAACTAGGCTGGTGATTGTGCTCGTTCTTTATACTAATAATCGTATCTTCAACGGTATAAATGACCGCTCTACAGCCTCTACAGAAGTGCGTAGAGCAAACCCATCTCTTTTTTATATGAGGACCAGAAAATCTCTTTTTGTGGTAAAAAGTGTATCCTTCTAAGCTAATAAGAGTCTTCCCCCGTTGTGAAACGACGAATGTTGCTGTAAAATATTTTATAACAATGTTAAAAATATCCCATAGACTTTACGAATTTCATAGACAAAAAATAAAAAAAACCGATCATGTAATCTTTTAAATAAAAAATACCTATATTTTATTTTTTGTAGTAGTTATACTTGTTAAATTAAAATAATTATAAAGCAATATACTTTAAAATAACTACTACTAATAACGAGATCTTTGTGATAGCAGAGTAGTAAAAAAGAACGTAGAGTCAAGATACTCCGTTCTCCACCAACCGCCCGCATTAAAAATATAACGTATAATTATCTTAGATTAAAAAAGACACATGGGATTCGTATTTGCTTTTACAGTATCAATCATAAACACAGGTCAGTAGAACATCCTCCTACCAGAGGGAGTAACGGCATACGCAAAGTATTAGTAGTTGGAAGCGAAGGAAGGAAGGACGCCCGTCCATTAATCGTCCCTAATGCACCAGGGTAATATCAAGATGATGATGGTGATGAAGTTCAAAATTATATGAAGTTATATGTTTATTTCTTTTCATGATTATGTTTATTGAAAATAGCGACAATTTTGTTATCTACAACATGCAGAAAAGCCTTGCAATATTTGTTTTGGGTACAACACCATCTCTTCTTATTAGATTTATAATTTCCCGGCTTCAAATAAAACGCGTTTTCATTAACTTTTATATTGATTTTGCCTTTTTTCGTTTTTATTAGCATCACTGGAATAGAAAAGACAAAAATAATAAGAACTAAACTTATGGAAAACGCACATGTACCTCTTAAAATATATGTACTTGTTGTTGTTGTTTAAAGTATTTTTGTAGCAATAATATTTCTTAAATTAAAATAATGGAACGTCAAATTTTGTGTTATACTTTGTATTTTTACAATATTTATAATACCTTCGTAACATTATAATTGATTGATTTATTTTTTTTGTCTTACAAAAAGAAATCAATCAATTGGATGATGAACAAAACGCGACTTACAGATAATTAAAACATGTTTGTTTTTCAACAATATAAGTGAAAAGAGAAGTAAAGATAGCATCTTGGCAGACGTCCTTCAGCCAGACGGAGCGACCAGTGGTAACGATGATGGTGATGATGATAATTACAGTAATGGTGGTGGTGAATGCTGGTGATGGTAGTGGTGACAATGATGATAATGATCATGATTAATGACATCGAATAATCATAACGGTTAATATTTAAAATATATAAAAACAAACAATATACAACGTTCATTTCTTTTCGTGATTATGCGTATTGTGTATAGCTACTACCTTATCCTCCACGATATAAAGAAAAGCTCTGCAATATTTGTTTTGGCTACAGCACTATCTCTTTTTAATAGACTTAGAATTTCATGGTTTCAGATAAAACATGTGTTCACCAACTTTTAGATTGATTTTGCCTTTTTTCGTTTCTACGAACATCACTAGAAAAGACGAAGCAATTGTATTTTAAATGATAAAACACATTATTAAACAATTTTTTTAAATACTTAATACTTTACTATATAAATACTTTACTTTTAGGTAAATCATCTTTCACACGTGGAGCTGTGGGACAGAATTTAATTGCAAAGGCCAAATGGTTGTGGGTTCGATACCCACTCGGAGGCCGAGTTCCACCACTCACGCATTACCTATCCCGAATTCGACGGGAAAGAAGAATACTGAATATGTTAACTCTATATGCTCTCTGTTTTCCCTGCTATATTCGGTAAAGTCGTAAAGCTTAAAGAAAATTAAAACACCATAAAACACAATAGCTAAACACAACACATAAAACAAATGAGGCCGTCGTGGCGCAGGGGCACAAGCGTGCAACTGTAAAAGCGACGTTTTCCACTCAGAGGGATGAAATACTGTACAATACTTTCATTTCCTCGTTACCAGAGCAAGGAAATGAAAATATGATTTAATTTCCTCGCTCTGGTAACGAGGTAGAGCGCGGCGCGCCGCCGCCCGACACGAGATTGCCACGAGGAATGCCTCGAGAATACGGCGGGAAGTGGGGATAAGAAATGTCTTATGGGAACGGAGTTTCTGAACATTAAATTCTCAGATTCCCCGCTATGTGCAGGGTGTGGGGACAATAAAAAAGAAAAACATAAAGATTATCACAAAATACACTATTAAACAAGAACCATTTAATATATTTTTTATTCAGGTACACATAAGTTTAAATTACGACAATTATTAAGAACACATATTATATATGCATGTACGTAGATATGCTGACATAAGGGCACCACAGAGGCATTAAATTGTAATAAATGAACTTTTAAATTGTTAGAATCTTTGTGCTATAGAAATTTGTAAAAATATCAATACAGTTATGCTGACAACATAAACATAAATTGTAAGAAGCGTATAAGGACGTATCTTCTTGAGAACGTAAGCCTTAGTGGTCAGAACGCTTTGGTTTTCAAGCGTGTTCTAATTCCGTCACTTTATTTTTTTTATATGAGGAATAAAAAAGTAACTTTTGAATCATTACAGGAATATAATAGTATAATGGTACCTAACCATTGTGTTTACAGTTTCAAAAGATTTCTTTCAACTTTTAGAGGAAAAAAATGTCTTGATAGAATACCACTAAGTATACCGTCGACATACATGCGGTTATGATAAATATTTCAATTAAATAAATAAATATTTGTAAGAATCTAATTAGTTAAAAACAAATTTTGTATTGTTAGGATCAGATAACTGACAACTATTTATATAAAATACACTTTAAATACATACGTAAATAGACGCACACAGATATAGCTAATACTGACATTTAGTTTGGGGGTCGAAGCGACGAGCGCTGACTTTGTAGCCGGAGTCAAAGGGTTATTAATTCAATAAACTAGTCCATATAATAAATAAAATATTTGAATTTAACACTCATTGTAGTATAATACATATTATATTGATATATTACGATTATTTAATTAGATAGTTTTAATGGAGCCATATAAAAGCACTGCTCTGAGCGCCTCGCCCATGAGTGCCCACCACAATGCGATGGGCACTCATGGGCGGTGAATTCACCGAATGCTTCATTGCTTTATGGGACTAATTTGTAGATATTTCACAACATTTAATAATACACCAAGACAACATTATATTTTTGCTATTGTATCACTTTAACAATGATTACTTGAATATTTTGCAATTAATCTAACATCAAATTCGTAAAATGGAAGTAAGACCTTAAGCTCGAGTACATTTTCTTTATTTCTTACTTATAAACTGAATATGAAGTAACCAGAATAGAACTCTCTACGATCGTGTAAGATTGACTCTACATAGAGCACACTTAACCGCTAATATTGACAACATTTAGTGGTTTAACGATGATTTGCATAGACATAGACGAATAATTTATATTTATATATTACTTTTTATTACATATTTCACTTCTATAAATATTATTTCATTCAAATGACACACAATTTACTATTAACCTAGAAATACGTTCAATAAATTTTACTATACATAATTCTTTCAATATGTCGTTAGTACCACCCTTGAATACTCGTATAAACGAATCAACGACCAAAAATTCGTTTAATGATTATGCGTATTTTTGACGTTTACAATTTGATTTTCAATAGTGTAGATGCTTGCATTGCACCCTCTGAAGACGTGAGTGGCGCAAACCCAGCGCTGTGTGAACTTGCTCATTGACGTTCGACGACTGAACATATAACCTTCCACTTTTAACATGGTACGACCTGTTTTCTTGGATTCGACGAATTCGCATACGACTGAAAATATAAAATAATATATTAATATTCTATTCAAATTAAAATTCTATCTATAATGAACTTTAATTTAATGTAAAACTTTTAATTTTACATATTATAAGACATAAGAGAAAGTTATAGTATTATTTCTTACTCAGTTATTACACTGTACTTATATAGAGTAACCTATTGCCTACAATAATATGTTTATTGTTATTAAAACACTTTGTAGAAGACAGAATATAACATTGTATAAAATGTTAATTACTAAAAAGTACTTTGAAAGCGCCACTAGAGCCACTACTACCATCAAGAGCCAGTAGTTGAATTCTAATTTGGCTATTTTGAGAAAGGAGCTCGGACAATGGTGGTTCGTTAGAAATTCCAGGTATCAAGTTCCAGACATTGCTAAGAAATTTAATGTCTCAATTAAGAAAAACTTTTATTATAAGTATTTTTTTTATTACAAAGTCAGTACAAAATATCTAAAATACAGCTGCATCTATGAATATATAAATAAATCATATTATCTATAACTAATACTTATCTATGATCATTTTAATATTTTCTACGTCTCACTTCTAGAATAAAAGTGATCTAAATAAAAAAAAATCGAGTATATAATTAAAGAAATTTATAACATATACTTTAAAAAAAATTACGCACGCTTATGCGTCTGCACCACGACAGCCTCAGCATGTTAATGTTGCATTGAAATAAGTTATTTATGGCTAATAGTCTCTATCTATTTAAGCGCTATTCGTAGGTTCGATTTTGTGCAAGATTCATTGTACTGTCAGTTGTGTGATGAACATACTTTATTCATAGGCTTATTCAAACGGATTTTTGGAGGTAGCGAACATTTCAATCTATGTACACTTATATTATATTATACTAGCTTCTATTGTTTTTTTTTATTTATTTACGTACATTATTATCTAAAAAGACTCTATATAACATATTTTTTGTATGAAAATTAAGTTGACTTAAAGAGAATTTAAATATGGCAATGATTATTATTTAACCGTAATATTTGGTTATCGTACGTATGGACGACCGCGCGACAATGTTTGTGGTTGTGAGTGGAACAAACCCATCTTATCTTGGGACCGGAAACACTTTGCGCACAAAACGTGAATCCGTTGATACTTAGTAGGGCTTTTCCGCGCCGTGATTTTACATATCTCACTGAAAAAAAAACAAAAAAAGCAACGATTATATAGAGAAAAGCAATTGTTTATAATAAAAGTTATTGTTTTGTTTTAAATTTATGAATATATAAAATGATATGTTAGTTGTTTGTGCCGTCCATGTGAAAAAATAGTTTTCAACTCAAGCTTTATCGCATCATACTACTTTCATTGTAGCTTATGTGAACAATTTATACATTCTCTTTCATGTGTTAGTGCTCAATTGGCAAACTCTGAAATCCATAAACAAAGAAAAGAAAATAACAGTAAATAATTTTTTATATATATTGAATAAATATGATAGAAATCACATAAAACTCAATGAGCCAATAGTCAATAGTCGTAGAAAGGGCTGTCTATTCAGTCCGTATTAAAAAAAGTCACAATAATAATAATAAACCGAGACTATCTTGGAGTCGATCGATCAATATATTCATCATGTAGATATTTAATTGTGAAAAAAAGGAGAGCATAAAAAAATGGTCACAAAATAAAAAACGGGGATACCTTAAATTTTTTCCTTTATTTATTGTGTTCAAAATAAATTAAAAAAACCATTGCCTAGCATAATGGTTATGCGCGTTTTGGACTTTGACCACTACATCTTCAACCATGTGTATTTTTGCGGTGCAGCCCTTGTTGTTGTGAGAGGAACAAACCCATCGAGTTCGCAGTCCAGTCTTCGTCTTCAAGCAAAATGTGTAATCACCGCATTTGAGCACTTTATTCCCTCTTTTAGATAATATAACACTGATATCTGAAAGAATAATACTAAATAATTGAAATAGAACAGAAAAAATACAGTATAATAAATTGAGATTCGAGACGAGAGATCTTCGTGGCACAGAGGCACTACGTCTGACTGTGAATGTAACGGTTGTGGGTTCGATTTTCCCGCTCTGGTAGGTAGAGAAAGAGAAGAAAGAGAGTCTCTTTACTTTAGCAGAATACAGAGACACCACATATAATAAGATTTTTTTTCTACGTAATATACATATAACAATACTTTTGTCACTGAAAGTAAATTTCTTACAATATTATTAAATTGTAAAAAGACTATGGTAAAAGTAAATAAAAATGTTAAATATATATTTAAAAAATATTTATTTAGTAAACTTAATACCTTACTCAATAAAATGGCTTAACTATTAAACAAAATAACAAGCATAGAAACACACGTATTTATAACAATTAATTTTAAAGGTTTTACGTTTTTTACCTTCACTTACCTATATCATTTACCATAAAGGATTGAGAGAAAAAATATCTCTAGTATTTTTTTTATTTTCATAAAAAATAGGTGCGTCTCTTACGAACTATCCAAGCGCTTCGACCACCAGGCCATACGGAGCGGCAGAGTCAGACTCCTAGTGCGTTCAAATTTTTACACGTTTTTTCATACTTTTCTGTTGGATTACACTTGAAAATTCGTTATTTTGTGTAAATTGTAGTTAACTTTGCTTTCAAATACATCAATTTTGATAGTTTTTAACTTATCAAGCTAACCTATTATCATATTTGATAAGTAGTCGTGGGCATGTGCGTAGGTGTGGTGGTTGACTATATACACAATTTGATTGTCAATTGTGTGGACTAAGGCTTTACAGCGGAACTTCTCGTGGGACGCACATCGCCATCTTATTTTGCCTTCCTTTGTACCATTCACGCGAAATTTGAACCCGTTAACAAATAAGGCTCTTTTCCCTCGTATAGTTGTAAAATATACTTCTGTGATGTCTGCAAAAAATTGGGTTTAATAAAATATATGATAAATACGTTTGTTATATGTAAACAGAGAGAAGTATAGAACAGTCCTTAAATGAGCAATAAGTGGGGGATAAAGTTACTATTAAATTTTAACTGCTCTTGGACAAAATATAAGTAATGTATTTTTTAGCGTCTCGTGAATCCCACAGGCAGCAGAGTAGGCAGAGGGAGGGTTATTGTCTTCCAAAAGTCACAACAACAATCAATCGATTAATAAATTGAATTATAAGAACAGATATAGTAAAAGTATGAAGAAAAATTAAATGGCATGTATAAACTAAATTTACTTTTATATAAAATAGTAATTCCGAACTAACGAATACAAATAATTAGTCAAGTATTCAAAAATAAAATTAAAACATTATCTATTATTATATTTTATTGTTTTTTACATTACTAATATACGACTTAAAGTTACTGTAAAGCTTAATTTCTGGGTAATTTCTAATAGGTACAACAATTCGTTCATATTTTACAAAGAAAAAATAAATAATTATATTACTTTTATATATTTTATTATTCATATAAAACCAGCAAACACATTATGGCGGATTAGGCTAGCGTCTGTGAAACGCAACGGCTGTGAGTTCGATCCCTTTTCGGTCCCTCGAGAAAGTGAATTGATTTAATTTAATTACTCGACGCGCAAAATCTTTAAGGGTGGTTAGTGGAAAATTAAAATAAATTTCATTCTCCATAATTTATAACCATTTTGCCAAACTCCAGGTATTTATTTGTATCGTGATTATGACATTCTTGAGATCTAACAATTTCTCCACCGATTGTGAAGTAGAAGGCTCTGCACCCCCTCTTGGTACATCTCCAACGAATCCTGTCTTTCCCTTCCGGTTGCTGATAATATTTCATATTCTTGTACACCATTTGCATTTTTCCACTCGACGATTGAAAGAAAAGCACTGGAACATTTTACAAAATATATAATTGTAATAATTATAGACATGCCATATTAAAAACTTTTTGATATTTAAATAAAAAATAAATAAAATGTGTACCACAGAATTTTTTTATTGTATAAATTTGTATATTAATGTCAAATAATAAAAAAAAACAATATATGAATATTATTTTTTATTAACTTCTAATACATTTTACAACATACAAGTGTGAACTTTATCCAACTTTGTGTCATATTTTAACTTAATAAGTGCGTTTACTAAAATAAAAATATTATAGATTAAGAAATTTGTTTTTTATTTAAAAATCTTTTTGTACTTGATTCACCTTATTTCTAAATACCTTTATTTATATATCCACGGCTGTTTATCATATAACAAGAATCTTTTTACAAAACTGTAACAAACTATATAACATGAAAGCATTTATAACTTTTCAATATTTTTTACCACACATCTGGCTAAGTAACCTAGTATTAAGTAAGTGTTTTCCCCTTTTCCCCTAAATATACATTCCAACGAGACGTTGCGTACTGAATGGCGGAGCACAACGACGCCTTTTGTCTACCAGTATGGGTAAATGCAAATAAATCAAAAATAAACACATCTCCGAGTAAGAATTGAATCCATAACTATGTACAGTCGATGCCCGATCAGGGAAGTTAATTATTTTCCTTTCCCCTCTATGATATAAGAATGTGCTGTGGAGTTGAGCTCCACCATTCTCCACACAAAATAACTGAGAATTAACGCATAAAGTCGTCTTTTTATACAGATTTCATAAAAGATATTAAAGTTCGTTTTTTTATTAGCTTCGCAAATAAGAGGGGAAACCTATTGTTAAGACACCCCGTTCGCCACTTTTCACGCATTTTTCTACGCATTGTGTATTTATTGAGTGGCGGAACTCAACGCCACAATTTTGCCTTAGTACGAGAGCGAAGAATTTAAAATATTAGGACAAATAAAAATCCATTCCCTCGAGTGGAAATGAAATCCACAACCGTCTCGTGACAGTCACACGTGTGTGCCACTGTGCTGCGACGACTCCTACAATAAAGTTTAATTAAATTTATACGTATAATGATTATGTATATCTTTAACTTTAATTATTTCACCCTCTACAGTGTAACACATAGCCTTGCACGATCTTTTAGTGCAACACCACCTCACCTTCCCGCCGTACTCTCCCCGGTGGTAAAACTTGTTTCCGTTGTACAACAGTTGCTGGTTGCCTTTACAGCTAGTTACCAATATACCTGGTGCAAAAAATTATTATTAATAGTTAAGAATTAAATATTATTTTTTTTTAATGGAGAGATATGTTTAAATTATAATTGCTGTGAAGACGCATCATGAGCGGGTAGATTTTGCTGTCAATCGGATACGCATAAGGGCAAAAATTTCGTGTAACAATAAAATTATTCTTATAATGTAATATAAAGAAAATAAATAATAAACTTTAGTAAATAAGCTTAAGCCTTAAAAAAAAAAAATAATAATATATTTTCGTCCTTTTATAAAATTAAAAATCTGGTTCAAATTGTTCCATTTTGTGTAATTTAATAAAAAAAATAATTTGTTTATTTAATACACATATATTTAGTTACTATTTATATCTTTATATTGGATACATTAAATATAACTACGATAAAAGAGACATTTATTTGTGAAATAATAAATAAATCTTCTTTTATTACATTTGGAAACAGTGTAGAAAAAAACATAAGATAATGAAAAGTAAATATTTTTTTATTGTAAATAACAGAACATTTTATATTTATAATAAATAAAAAAATAAATTAAATAAGCTTCACGCTGTATCCCGCACACAGCAGGGTAGGCAGAGGGAACCTAGTGTTAAGACACTCCGTACGCCACTTTCCGCCAAATTTTTCGAGGCGTTGAATGACGATGGAAATATTAGTAAATAATAATTCACTTCCTCGACTGGGTATCGAGCCCACAACCGACGCGTTACGCTTGCGCTTCTGCGCCACGACGGCCTCAACAATAACTCCATTATTAACAATAGATATCTTCATATGAAATCAATGGTTATGGCACAACAGAACCGCTAGTATTTCATTATTCAAAGTCAACACCGAAGCTGGACACTTCTTGCTTTTCTTCTTGGAGCAGTACCACCGGCACTTCTTATTGTTCTGCAAATTGTTTTTATCGCACCAAAACGTGTGGTCATCGTAGAGCAGCTTAAAATTACCTTTACTTGTTGGTATGAAATGTACTGAAAATAACATTCATATAAAACACATGAATATGAATAATAGAACGCCAGCGCAACAAAGTATATTTTACACCATTTATTTATAACAATATTATAAAGAAAAGAAAAGGAACAGTGTGTTTGGTTGATAGCGTTCATCTTAGGAACTATTGGTTTGTTTTTTTTATGTTGTGTAGTTTTTTTTGTCGAAGAAGCCTATATTACGTCACGTTAATCGATTTGATGTAACCTAGTTATTTTTGTTTTTGCTAGTAAGCATTTGATGCAGTAAAAACTAATAAATATGATACTTTTTAACAGAAAAAATCTAAAGTATGATACCAAAAGGAAATGCAAAAATTCCTATTATTTTAGCTTTTCCTTATATATTTCAACATTTATTTGGTACAAAAAACTTATAATATCAGGTTCATGGGAGAGCTGACATTCAAATAATATTATTTTAATAATACAGCGGGTATAATCTAATATAAATAATGTTTTTTTTAATCTAAATGGTGAAAATAAAATTAACTTATAAAAAAAACTATTTAATTTACAATTAAGTAATATTTGGCAAATTGGAATGTTTCACAATATCTAAACACCTACCAATCAATTTAGACTAGCATTAATTGGTATGTAATAATAACAAATACAAAAGTTATAGACAATCGAGGCCAGTCGTGGCGCAGGGGAACAAAGTGTGACTATAAAATCGACTGGTTGTGGGTTCGATCCCACTCTAGGAAATAAAATATTTATTTACATTTATATTTTCATTTCGTCGCTCTGGTGTCGAGGCAAAGGCAGTCAATACACGATGCCTCCAGAACTCGCCGGAAAGTGGGAAACGGAATGTTTTAACACTAGAATTCCTTCTGCCTACTCTGCTGTGTGCGGGATACAGCGTGAACCTGAAGCTGTGGCACGACATAGTGCGGCATTGAGCTCCGCCAGCCAACAAGCAACAACTCAATTATGTCAGAATGCGGACAACGAAATATCTTGGCACTAGATTCTCTTTGCCTACCCTGCTACACGCGCGGTAGAGGAGACTGATATTGAAATTTTAAAAACAATTGTATATTTTTTACTTATCTTTTCCTATTTTCTTATTTCCTCAATTAGCTTTTTTAGGCATTGCGGGTTAAATGGCGGAACTCAACGCCGCTCCTTGTTTCATGAGCGAGTTGATATCAATTAATCAGCCACCGAGTGGAAATGGAACCTAAAAAGGTCACACCCTTAATTATATAATTATTTATGTTTTCTAATCATGGCTATGCCCATTCACTATAGCCACAATACGTCCGTAAAACGTTTTTATTCGTACCCCACATCCAAATTTTTTACGTTTGGAGCAATACCAGTGCCTCAGGGGCTTATCGAGTTCTGATCCCTTGCACCAGTTGGACCAATATGTATGGCCACCAGAGCGAAGTATATAATGACCTTTTTTAGTCACTTCAAATTCAGCATCTGAAAAATTATGACTTTCTATATGATCAAAGATACAAGAAAAATGTCAAGGTTTTCATAATATAAATAAACAATATATTTAGAAAATTTGCTACTAGCGTTACCATGCTGAACGTATGGCTTAGTGGTCAGAGCGCCTGGTCGGTTTCCAGTAGGCGTTGGTTCGAGTCCCGCTACGTTCAAATTTTTATACGTTTTCTAAATAAATATTTTTCTATCTCTGTCTACCCTGTGGGTCATAGAGTGAAGCTGAAAAAAAAACGAAAAAGAAGAAATAAAACAATATCTTACAATTTTCTTAGTTTTATATAAAAATATAAGATTTTTAAGGCAATTACAATGATTCATGGCTGTGATTGCCTATCAAGGCCACCAATTTCCGGTTGTACATCTTTATCCTCGCTGGACACCTTCTACTGACTCTCTTGGAGCAGTACCACGTTGAATGGCCAGAGATATCCCGTTGATTTGAAGAAAATGTATCGTTATTTATTTGTAGAAGATGACGTCCACTGGGCAAAGGTATCAATGTGACACCTACAAACATATAAATATTATATATATTATTGTTATATATTTTTTTTTATATAAAAAAAAGTTAAAAAAGAGGTATATTTGTTTTGGCAAGAAAAGTCAATTTTGTTGTTAAATATGACGGAGGTTAATTTGAGGTCTTCTGATTATAAAATTAAGAAAAGCTAAAATATTCTTGACAACAACTCAATAAATATGGATATATTATGTGTAAGCATAAAAATTAAATAATTAAAAACGGGATATGAGTTTACTGAGTGATTGACCGTATCCTCCACGGAATTAGAAGGTTGAAATTTAGCGAATATGCTGGTTAGAGAATGTAGTAAAGCACTAAAAGAGGATTCTCGACATTCTTACGAGAACTGAAAAAAAAACTACAATTAACGTTTTAAAATCCACGAAGATAAAGTCGCGGGCAAAGACTAGTCGCTTTATAAAATTGGAAAACCTAAAAAAAATCAGTAGGTATAGACAGTATAAATAAACAAATCCAAATGAATATTTTTATACTGGAGAAAGTTCCGTGCGTCTTTCCTGCTGCATGCGAAATAATGCTTGAAGCTGGAAAAAAAAACATACTCGAAAGCTTTATTTTCTTTTAAACAACACAAAAGGAAAAGAAAAGGTAGAAAATAAAACTAAATTTTCTATGTTATATATTTATATATAGTCCCTCCGAAGGCTCATCACATTCACTCTAAATACAAAAAATTATAATAAAAACAATTAATGATGTAACTTTTAGCTTTTAAATAATTAATTCCACCGAGTGGAAAATGAACCCACAACCGTCGCGTTCCCAGTTTCACACTGTACTGTACTGAGCGTCAGGTGACCTCAAATAATTAATGATTATGATCTTCATTAGAATAAATAATTTCATCATTAATAGTCATCACGTAAGCCTCGCACTTATGACTCGATCTGTACTTGCAATACCAGCGGTTCTTGTTACGATACCTCCGACGGCAGTAGTAGATGTGACCACCAAGTTTTAACGACGACTTGCTGATGACGCCTGTGAAAGAGTCCAATAGGTTATTTGAACAAAACAATGTAAGCCACGCTTATTAATTGTTTGAATGTTATTTATTATATGTGTATAAAAACAATAAAATTATAATCTTTTAAAAGTCAACATAAAATACTAAAATATTTTTTTTTGTACATCTTCGAAGACTATTATTTTTTTAAGAGAGAGATTAAAAAATCTGCGCAATTCTAGTGTAAACTGTTTACACTAGGCCAATAGACGCAGTGATAGGAAAAAAAAAATACAAAAGAATTAGGAAAAAGTTTAAAGTAGATTTGATAGCCTGCGCCTTTTCGAAGTCTGTTGGGAAAAAGAAAATAAAACCACAATACCATTAGCAAACCAAAAATAAAATTGTTAAAAAAATAACATGTATCTAATTAAAAAAATAATTCCATTAATTTCATTTATTATTTCATCTAAAATGTATGTTTAACATCAAAAAATTATATTCTTATATATATTTACATAATCAAAACATAGTACATACATAATCATATTTTTTTTCATAATCATAATTATATTTATTTTTGAGGCCAGTCGTGGCGCAGGGGCGCAAAGTGTGGCTATAAAATCGACTGGTTGTGGGTTCGATCCCCACTCGACAAAATGAAATATTTATTTACATTTATGTTTCCATTTCTTCGCTCTGGTATTGAGGCAAGGCTCGGCGTTGAGTTCCGCCACTCAACACCCAATGCCTCCTGACCTCGGCGGAAAGTGGCCAACGGAGTGTCTTAACACAAGGTTGCTTCTGCCTACTCTGCTGCGGGCGGGATACAGCGTGAAGCTGATTTATTTGATTTATTTTATTTATAATTATATTTAATGTGATGTCCCCACCTTGCAATGCTCTCGACTTATCTTTTTTATGAGACAGACTAAAAATATTAATTGAAATAAAAAAAAATCTTGTAAAAAAACGTTATACAATATTAAAATTTAACATATAACCCGTCGTGTATGTAATATTTAGCTGGTGGGTGGTTATGACGATTACATACTTCTATAATACCATAATCATTATCTAAAGTCAACTTTGCGTTACATCCCTTGTAGTTGTGAGTGGAACAGTACCAGTGTGAGCAGTTCTTCGTCTTGCATGATTTCTTACAATAATAAGTATAATCGTCGAGAATGACCAACTTCTTCCCAGAGTACCGCGACTTTGCCAGTGTAAGAACTAAAAAAGTTAAGAAACATTAGAATATTGAAGAAATTAACTTTTCTATAGTAACATTTTAATATATTTTCATTATAATAAATAATTTATCTATTTTACAAGTATTTTTTTTTGCGTGATGTACTCCTATATAGCAGAGCAGGCAGATGGAACCCAGTGTTAAGAACACCATTTGTCATGCACCGCACAATTTTTAAGACAGTGCATGATTGGAAGTGAAACTTAACGCCTCGCTTTATCTTATTACCAGGGCAAGAAACTGAAAATAATAAATTTCCCGAGAGGGAATCGAATCCACAACCGTTGTAACATACAATGTATAAAATCATATTTTTTTTATAAATAAATAAATATCTAAATATTTAAAGAGAAAGTTATATTTTTTTATTTATTTAGTACAAATTTTTCAAATAAAATAAATCAATCATTATTTTTTAAGAAATTTTGCTGGTAATATTTACTATTTATTATCAGCAAAATCTGATATAACTCATAAAATTTATAAACTAAACAATAAAAATAAATCAACTTAATATTATCCAAATTACTTTAATATCGACTATTAATGAGAATATTACTTGAAACCACAATTCTGCAGCCCAACTCAACCAAAATCACACTTTCATAAAACACCTTTACGTACAGCGTACTCGGGTGGCTCATGGTTATGTACAAATTAGGACTTCAAAAACACGTTATCATTTCTAACAGTGAAACTGGCCTTACAGTGACCAGCTTTGGTGCATCTGCACCGAGTGCGTGAACCGTTCTGGTAATCGATGTAATAGGTGAACCCGTTGACCAGTGCTATCGTCTTGCCTGAGTGTCTTTTGACCCATCGTACTGTAATATTTACGTGAATAAAGTATAAAATTAGATAAATTAATATTGAAAGTAAAAATTTTCAAATAAAAAAAAAAGCAGAAAAATATTTAAATTGAAAAAAAATTACGTTGTGTGGAAACCCCGTTAAATATTTATGGTTTTTTGTTTTTTAGTATTTGCATTTATAGCAGCATCAGAAATAAATCAATTCTTCAAAAATTTCAACAGTCTAGTTATCAAGGTTCTTGAGTACAGCCTGGTGACAGATGGACAACGGAATACTTGTAATAGGTAGTTAGGCTTAAAGTACTGAACCTTTAAAAAGTAAAGGTACTGTAGCATACTATCATGGGAAAATAACAATCATTTAAAGAGCCAATTCATTTTATTAAGAAAAAAATAATGACAATAACATCAATCACACGATAAAAGCTAATATCTTATATACGTATATTTACTACTACAATCAAAATGGAAAAAACATTGAAATTTTCATAAAAAATCCATTTTGAATAATTAAATGTTAAGAATTGTGATTACATCCACAAGATACGGACATACAGTGCTACATATATTGTTTAAAAAGACTACAACTATTGCTTATTTAGAAAACGTATGAAAATTTTAACATAGCGTTATTTGAACTCGCGCCTGTTGGAAACCGTCCAAAACCACTAAACCATACGTTTTAGATGGGTTCCAGGCTTTTATACCTATTCTAAAAAAACATTTTTCTACCCACAAATTTTGACATATACACCTTTGTTGATAACAAAACGCGGTGGATTGTGATTGTGGATGCCCTGGAAACGATGGATTTCCCTTGTAGAGTTCTTACCGCTGAACCTCGCTTGGCAAGTACCGCCTTTGGTGCATCGCCAGGTGCTCGACTTTTTTCCTTTTAATCGACAATAAAATGTAAATCCATTAATAATCGCCAGTTCTACTCCCGATGCCTTGCGAACCCATTGTATAACTGTAAACAAACAATTGTGTTATTACTAAAGTATTATTAATAGAACTACTACTAAACTACTTAGCTAAGAAACTATAAGTTTTAATTTATTCTAAATATAAAAAAACGTAGAATACAATACCATATTTCGAATATCAAATCACGTATCTATTATTTTATTAACAAATATCAATTACATGAATCACATAACAAAAGTTAACAAATAAGTATTCGGGCTTGAAACAAAATGTAAACACACAAGACAAAGCTTTCTCAAATCTTTATTGACAATATCACATTTGTACGGATACGATTCCTTCGGAGTCGTTTATTTTTACGTGTCAGAACATCTACAACGTTAACAACAGCCTGTTGTGAATTAAAAATCACTTTGATAATAAAAATGCAATCGTTACTTAGTTAAGGTTCAGTAATGTATAAAGCACGAAAACGTCGATATAACAAAATAGAATAATCAACAAGCTCAATAAAACAAGCAATAAAAAAAAAAAAAAAAGAAATAAAGAATTTAAAGAAAATATATGGAGACAGAGACCGACATTTAAATGTTTGCAGTATCTGTGCTCTATGATTAATTAGTATCATTTAAAATGCATTACAATTTTATTAAAGTTTTAATATATATTTCATTTCAAATAAAAAAACTGTACAGTATTATGATTGTGTCTACAAGAAATAAACATACCATGATACTCATTATTAAGAAAGATAAAAAGTTTTTCTATCACAAATTATGAAGTATACTCTAATGCAAATAACAAAACACTGGAAGCGATGAATTTTCTTCTAAGAAATTATTACCGGTGAAATTTCCTTTGCAAGTGCCATGTTTAGTGCATCGTCAGTTGCTTAACATTTGTCCTATCATTCGACAAAAATGTAAATCCACCGATAACTCCCGACGCCTTTAGAACGCGCTGTAAACTTGAAAATACACAATTCACACTCACTTCCAAACTTAACTCACGGACAACAAACTATCTAAAAACCATAATGCAGCAATTAGAGTATGCCGAATCCAAACCGATATAGATAGGAATGGTGCTAAATGTTAGGTTCCGTGTCAAAACCAGACTAAAAACATAAGAAACAAAACGATAGTAAAAGTAACAATGGGAAAATTAAAATGGTATTGGGTTAGGTCACATGTAAAGAAGTATGTGGTCCACAAATGATACTAAGTAATAAACTTATAGAAATAGAAAACAAGGACTTCCGAATATGATGGAAAGATGATATAAAAAAGGAGCAGTAGCAATATGGAGACGAAAAGATCCACGGGAGAAATTATGGCAAACTATAAGAGAGGCGTTCGTGAAAGGACAAGCTTATACCAATGACCCCGATGTTGATGAATAACAATATAAATAATTTTTAAGGTTGGAAATTGAAAATAACTATAATAATTGCAATTGATTAAAATCACAACTCGTAAATATTTCAATAAATACACTAAAATGGTAATCTAAGAATGCATATGTAATTATGTTATTAATATTTTTTTGTAATGATGTGAATGAGAGATAAACATTAAAGAAACAAGAAAGGACATTTTTTATTTTGTCTCTTTATTATTAAAAAAAAGGAAAACTACAATTAATATATTAAGCTAAGCATCTACAATTATTCATTTATTCTAAATCCTAAAAAGGGTAGGATACAATACTACATTTTAAGCTTCTAATACAAATTACTTAACGTACTAATTATTTTATTAAAATATTATTAAAAAGTAAATTATATCAATCACACAATAAAAGTTAATTTCTTATAACATTAAAATTTAATTACTTAAATTAAAATTAGGATAATTATTAATATCTTTATCCGTACTTATAATAAAATCGTAGCTAACCAGTGTCTGAAAATCTATTATTGGAGACATTTATCAATATAATAAAACTCGAAAAAGTATTTAAAAAAATGTGTGCGTTTTTTACGCTAATTATAGATACGCGGAACTCATTTAAATGCAATTTTCACTGTTAGATTCTGCGTCTGTTCATATTTAGTGTTGGTTTAATTACAATCGATTAATAAATAAAAAAGATATATCAATTTAAATTACTTTTTTCGATAAACTTGCTTATTGCTAATATAATTCATACAAATTCCATTACGAATGATGAAATATTGATAACAATGGCGTCTAAAAGATACGAACATACAGTACTACATATACATATTATTTAGAAAGACAAAACATTTACTTATCACAAAGTTTGATATATAAACCATTGTTGATAACAAAACGCGGTGGATCGTGATTGTGGATGCCCTGGAAACGATGGATTTCCCTTGTAGAGTTCTTACCGCTGAACCTCGCTTGGCAAGTACCGCCTTTGGTGCATCGCCAGGTGCTCGACTTTTTTCCTTTTAATCGACAATAAAATGTAAATCCATTAATAATCGCCAGTTCTACTCCCGATGCCTTGCGAACCCATTGTATAACTGTAAACAAACAATTGTGTTATTACTAAAGTATTATTAATAGAACTACTATTAAACTACTTAGCTAAGAAAGTATAAGTTTTCATTAATTCTAAATATAAAAAAAAGGTAAAATACAATACCATATTTTGAAAATCAAATCACGTATCTATTATATTAGTAACAAATATCAATTACATGAATCACAAAACAAAAGTTAAAAATAACTATAGTTTATTTATTTGGGCTTGAGACAAAATGTAAACACACAAGACAAAGCTTCTCAAATCTTTATTGGCAATATCACATTTGTACGGATACGATTTCTTCGTCCTCTTTTAGTTTTACGTGTCAGAACATTCACAACGTTAACAACCATTCGAATTAAAGATCTAAATAAGTATGCTTTTATTTTGGCAGAGAAAAATGCAATCGTTACTTAGTTAAGGTTCAATCATGAATAAAGCTCGAAATTATGGCGAACTATAGGGTAGGCGTTCGTCAAAGGACAAGGCTAATACAAATGATTCCGATGCTAATGAATAATCATTAAAATATTTTCTAAAACCTGATGATTACAAATAACAAAAGAAAATCAGCTTACTAATATTTATAATTAGATTGTTTTTGCAAATATTTCTTAAACAATTGAATGATTCTTATAACTTAAGGTTGGAAATTGGAAATAATTATAACAACTGCAATTGATTAAAATCACAACTAAATATTTTAATGCATGTGTAATTGCGTAATTAATATTTTTTTTGTAATGGTGTGTGTGAGAGATAAAGGTCATTTTTTATATTTCTTTATTTATTATCAATAAAAAAAGAAAAACTACAATTAATATATTAAGCTAAGCACCTATAAGTTTTTATTTATTCTAAATCCTAAAAAGGGTAAAATACAATACTATATTTTGATCGTCTAATTACAAATCACTGAACATGTTAATTATTTTATTAAAATGATATTATTATTAAAAAGTCAATTACATCAATCACACAATAAAAGTTTTGTTTTACGCTAATCATAGAAACGGCTAAACCCATTTAAATGCAGTTTGGATTTTGAGAAGCGTCCGTTCATATTTAGTGTTTGTTTTATTACAATCTATTAATAAATAAAAACGTTATACCAATTTAAAGTACTATGTTCGATAAACTTGCTAATTACTAAATAATTCATATAAATGTCATTTTGAATGATAAAATATTGATTACAATTGCATCTACAAGATACGAACATACAGTACTATACATTATTTAGAAAGACAAAATTATTTACTTATCACAAAGTTTGATATATAAACCATTATTGATAACAAAACGCGGTGGATCGTGATTGTGGATGCCCTGGAAACGATGGATTTTCTTCGTAGCATTCTTACCGCTGAACCTCGCTTGGCAAGTACCGCCTTTCGTGCATCGCCAGGTGCTCGATTTTTTCCCTTTTATTCGACAATAAAATGTAAATCCGTTGATGATGGCCAATTCTACACCCGATGCCTTGCGAACCCATTGTATATCTGGAAAAATGCAATTTTGTTATTACTAAAATAATGAAAAAGATTAACTACTATTGAATAACTAGGTTAAAATTCTACAGGTGTTTATTTATCCTAAGTACTAAAAAAGAAAAGGACATACTACATATCATTAAAATCAATTACCTGGCCAAGAGTTTTATTTACAAAAACAATTACAACAATCACACACATAATAAAAGAATGTTATATATCAAATTTACAACTTAAAAAAGTAAATGTTTCAGATTATCGAAAATTATTCAAATTTTCATATAAATGCCATTTCGTATAATGAATTGTGGAGGATTATGATTGTGTTCATAATTGAACCTAATAATTTCTTCAGTGTCGTTAGTTAGAGTGAACCTTGCTTTACAACTACCGCCGGTAGTGCATCTCCAGCTTGACGTTTTTGAAGTCTTTGAACCGATGTAATAGGAAAATCCGTTAACCAAAGCCAATTGTGCACCAGAATTCTTTTTCACCCATGTTACTAAAACCAATAATTGCAAATTTCAGTACGGTCCACAAGTCGTAGTCGCTGTGAAGTTAGATGTTCTTGCTCTTGCGCATTGCTTTTTGAGGAAAAAAAAGTCTAAAGTAAAAAAAAACCTAAGTTTAGGGCGCCATGCCTCATTTACTTAATGTATGTATGTAAATTAATTCACAGATTTATATAGTATGTTGCCATATAAACATTTGAAAAGAAACATATTTTAGTAATATAGGATAAAAATAAATTCACTTTCTAAATTAAAGATGTTTATTACTTGGTGCAACTTAATATTAAATATGAACGAAACTTGACCAAAATTGACACCTATCCCGAATTTAACTGAACCAAAACAATACAGTCTACCTTACCAGTACATTTAACATCAAAATATCCGCAATATTTTTTTATCGATAGGTATTTAATACTTTTCGTCATCAATATTTCCGAATATACTCCTATATTAAACATACTCCTTTAGACAAAAACACAAAAACACGTTAAAAATTATTAATTAGAGCTTAATATAAATTCCATTTCGAATGACATATTTAAAAGGCTCGTGGGAGTGGTTCAAATTTTTCCTTATAATCTTCAAATCCCGTGTGGTGGTAAACCTTGCTTTGCACTGGTGCACTCTCGTGCACCTCCAGCTCAGGGTACTGTTACTTCCGCCCGTCATGTAATAATTATGTCCATCAATCAGGGCGATGCGTTTTCCGTTTTTACTTTTCACCCATTGAACTAAAACTGAAAGATTAAATTAATTAAATCATAATTTTAACAAAATTCATATTAGAGAGTCGGCATTGTTTAAACTATAAAAAATGTAGTTGTTATATATATATATATCTCAATTAAGTCATCAAAATTATTTTCCATTTATATATATATATATATATATATATATATATATATATATATATATATATA
>DWAO01000339.1:0-27249 GCA_018230605.1 Heliconius congener
GTCTATGTGCAGATATCAAAATACGCGTTCTGCGCAATTCTACCGCGCGTGCTTCCCATACGCAATAACGATAGTGTCGGACTATATATGCCAGAGTTAAATATGTATTTCTTTATCGCAATGAAAATTCAGATTAAATTTTTAAAAAAGTAAATTAGGTAATTCTTACCATATGTCATTGTCGGTTTTAAAATTACAAATATAAGTGCGTTCATTTATGCTAGTAGTACTGAAAATGAAAAAAAAATGTGTGCATTCCCAAAAATTGCATAATATTTATTTGATTTATAATTTTTTTATTTACTTACTGACAATAGTTTTCATTTCTTTTTAATGACCAGATTTAGCGATTGACATACTTACGTTTTATATACATTACAACATTCTTTATAAATATAGATTCGTGCTTTTTTATTTACTTTCCCACAAATAACAAAGTAGGCAGAGAGAACCTAATGTTAAGGAACGGAGTGTGTTCCTATTAAGATACTTAAGTGTTAATACACTCCGTTCCACACTTTCCGCGGAATTCTGGAGGCATTTGGAGGCATTGAGTGGCGGAACTCAACGCCGCGCTTTGCCTTGACACCAGAGCGATGTAATGCAAATAGAAATTTTAATAAATATTTCATCTCCTTGTGTGGGGATCGAACCCACAACCTATTAGCGCAGCACGTTTATAGAGTCACTGCGCCTCGGCGTCACGACAGACATTGGCATTATCTTATAAATTCTTGTCATATTAATCACTTAATATGACAAGAATTTATGTATGGTTTTGTGAAAAATTATATACAAGAGAGTAAATGAAACACTGTTTCGGAAACTATATTTAATATTAATTATAAGTTTATAACATGACTTAATCGTTACAAAACATTTAGTTAAATTCTACGCCTTCGCTTACCATTATCTGGGTAAGGACGGTCTCAATAATTTACATTAAACTAGGCCCAGATACACACATCGACGATCCTTACGAAAACCGAAAATGTCAAAAGAGAAGGATTACTAAAGATTGAATTAAAAGTTAATCTATCTTTAAAATAAAATTATAAATATAAGTATTTATTATAGTATATATTTTTAATTTTATTTCATTTTTTTTAACAGCAAGATGAACCTTTATTTCATTTTCTCTTTTGACATGTCCTTTTATACATAGGGACCATCAAAATACCTATATAAAGTCCAAATATAAGACAATAGTGAATAGTGATAGTGAAACAATGAGAAAAGCGGTTAATTTGCTTTTAAATTTTTAGTACAGATAATATAATATTACGTCATTTTAAGCAAGATTTATTGATGATGTAATATTACATTTAAAGGTGGATGAAATATTATTTTTATACATTTTTATATAATACACAAAAACTTGAAAATAAGAGATAAATATATAAATATTTATATTAATAAAAACAATTACGTGGTAAAAAATTATCGATTTTATTGAACCAAATCATTCGATTAAATATAAATAACATAATTTATTCCACCTTTAAACTATACTATAGTCATTTGACTAGTTCTGTGTATTTTCTTATGCTATATATTATAATATAATATAAACGCTAAAACGAAGTCTTGTGCATCTAAATCGTAACACGGCAAGTTGGGAGTCACAAAGGGAACACCAAAATTAAGTAAACGGACCGACGAATGTCACACAACTACAATATCGACAACCTCTAAGTAAATAGTAAAAATAATATATATTTATCAATCAATATCAATTACTAGCAACTTATACATTTATTTTATGGAATAATAGTAAAATAAACTATCTTTTAAAAAGCTATCCAACACAAAAGCATTTTTCTTAATTTGAAGCAGTAGTTCCGGAGATTGGCGCATTTTAACAAACAAAATCAAATTTATTATATTAGTATCGATTTATATTGTAAATAATTGAACGTTGAAAAAGTGATTCTATATACATAATATTATAATATTTACTTAAAGACCATCGATTATAGAAACGATTCGATATAAATTACTATAAGTATTAATTTATAAAGGCATTTTAAAATATTCACTCGCCCGTGCAATGTGGAATGTTAATTTCCTAAACATCCAATAGCTTTATTTTAATGAATTAATGATAATGACATATATCAACAATGGAAATGAAAAAAACAAAAGAAGTTAGCAAGATGTTTAATTATTGTATAAATTCAATCAATGATGAAAATGATTTATATTAATAATATATGTAAATAAGAAATGTAAGTTTTATAGTACAGTATGGCCGACGAGTCGCAACCGCCCTAAAGTTGGTTGCAGGTCTACGCAAATTTGATTTTAGGATTTTTTTCTCACTTTTGATAAGAATATAGTACAGTAAGCACATAAACATAGACCTTTTTCACACATTTGGCTTAAAATTTCCATTGTCGATAGTTAAGAGGGAATAAAAAGGTAATTTATTGTTATAAAAACTATTATATATATTATCTGTGATTATAGACAATTTTTTTTACAAATTTTTAGTGCAACGAATTATGAATATAAGTCCAAACGTCAGTGTTTATGTATTTTAAAGCGTCGATAAGCTCATGTAATTATAACTAGCACAACTAAATAAAACTGCAAATTAAAATTAATTTATATTTTGTAATAGCGATGTATAATTATTATATTTATAATTTATTATAAAATACGGGACCCAGATATATTTTAGCAAGGTACATTATAAATTAAATACGAATGGTGATTCGATTATTCGAATAAATATCGATTTTTATAGACAATGTTCAATTATATTATTAATAGTGTGATTATGTACAAGTACTACGCGCGTTTAATACACTTTTTTTTTATAAGCAAAAGACACACTTTTCAAACATTTATTTTAGAAATAAGATAAATAATCTCGAATAATCGTATCTTATATGATGCACAGCCATACGACGTTGTGGCCGTTACAAAAAAAATGCGTAATACATTTAAATTTCTTAATATTAGTTATAATTGTAATTTAAGGTTAATTGAAGTTTAAATTATAAATTGTGTTTATTTATATAACTGCCATTTAAAAAAAAAGACACCTGAATGTTATTTATTTAAAGAATTGAAGTAAACGAGCGCGTCAGTAGGTTATTGCTGGTTATCGACGATCCTTAATTAAATAAAAAAAAATAAGATTTTCTTTAAAAACACAAATAAATTAAACTCCCGCTTCTTCAAAACAATATCCAGCAAAAATTATTAAATGTTGTTAAGAAAAAGTGTTTGATAATACTTTAAAAATATAAAAAATATTCATTTTTTATTTTATGGTTATTAGTTCTTAATATAAGTTACATTGTCATGTAATTAAAAAGCAGATAAAAAAACAATATTACGACAGATATCGTTTACAAATAGTATAACTGTTTTTTTTCTTAATAATTAATAAATTTCATAACATGTGAAAACATTTGAAATTATTTTTGGATCGTCTTAAAAAAAAAAAGCTTATATGTCATAAAACTAGTGTCAATGTTATAAAAAGTTAAATTGTAAATAAAAATTAAATTAAACAATAAACTGCAATATATTAGGCGATAGATGTGTCAGATAATAATAACTGAATTAAATATTTTGTATCTCATTTAATATCTTAATAGCGTTGATATTTGAACGAGGCATTGGCGAACCTGAAATGTAAGGAAAATATATTATTACCGAGTATAGAACTATTTACTATTTTGAAAGTAGGATAAAAAAATATTTGTTTGTTATTATATATTTCAATATTATATATGTCTTACTATTTAATAAAAAAATAATGATTCAAGGGATAAGAAAAAAAAAAACACAGACATTGTGGCCATATGTACATTTTTTCGTTCTGCTAACAAAATAAGCCGCGTCGTTGATTTTCGAATTTAACAGAATAACGCACGGCGTTTAATTCCGCCACTCATTACGCAATGTAACAAAAATTGGGCGGTGCGATCATAGTGTCTTTACACTATGATCACTTTGCCTGTCCTGTTATATGCGAGATACAGTGTGAAACTAAACATAAACACATACCTAATACCGATTAGCATTAGCAATCTGTGCGTTAACCGCGGCGGCAGCGGCGCTTGACGCCGCAGTTTGGACGTGCTGGTTACGCATTATTTCTGTAGTAAATTCCGCTTGAGCCTTAGCTAAGGATGCACCGGTCGATCTGTAAATGCGGTGTACCTGAAATTTAGAGATAAAATAGAATATACTTTCATTGTATACAAAAATGACACCTTACATATTTATATGGCAACGTGCGTGACTGTAAATGCGACGGCTGTGGGTTTAATTCACATATCCTTTATCCCATTTATTCACTTAGGAAATTAATTATTTAATATTTTTACTCGCCCGGTAACAAGGGAAAGCGCGGTGTTTATTTGCGCCAAAAAGCGGGGCAAGCAACTTTTTAGCACTAAGTATCCTTTGCCTACCGTGCAAACACAATTACCACAGAACACATCGACCAATAAAAAAATGGTCACAAGAAAAAAAAATACAAATTTTACATTATGGTCATTGAAATTTTATAACTTCATTAATTATGTTTTGGCGATATTTTTTTCGTTACGATGACGTACTGTAAATAGATGTATATATAGATACACTGTAAAAATAGTGACATTTTCCTATAATTAACATGTTTTAACATTTAGTAATAGAGAAGTTTTATATACAGGTGTAAAAAAACGAATGGATAATGCTGACACACCTAAAATATTTTTTTTGTTCTATTTTTTAAACATTTTAAAAAGTGTTATTTATTCCACACTAAGGAAAGAAAAATACTTATTAGGAAAACGTAGAAAAAATTTAAACGTAGCGAGATTTAAGCCCGCGCCTCTTGGACGATTTCCAAAAAGGCTCAGGTTCAAATTCCGCTACGTTTAAAAAACATAAAAAATTATACGTTTTCTTAATAAGTATTACATTTTTTTTTATTTTAAATTATGAATTTTATTGCACAACTTAAATAAAGTTTTAACAAATAAGAATGAATTATTATTTAAATGTATTAGTTATTTGGTATTGTATTTTTAAAATGATTTCTATTCTGTTTTTTTGAATTTTGGTAAAAGGAACAATTTCTTCATTTCTCTACATCTTAGAGACTCTCTAGAAAATGTTTCTTTCATAATCCATTTTGAGCACTCAAAAGATCTACTACGATCTCTTTTAGACTAACCTTTCACATTGTGGCAGCCTGAATAAATAAGATGGATAGATAGATATATAGACAATATGGTCAACGAGTCGTTGCCATCCCGAAATTAGGCTTTCTGTTGGCGCTTTGTTCAGTTGAGATGAAAATAACCAAAAGTATGTATAGTCTTAAAATCAAATTAATCCAGCCATCCACACCTTCAACTTCAGGGCGTCCACGACTTTTGCTTGCTTAACTTATTATTATATTATAGCAGAATTATATAAAATCTTTCTGATGTATAAAATATATAACTGTAGTTTCATCTAAATCTGTTCCATAGACTTTGCTTGAAATTAGAACAAACATCCATTATTAAATTAATAAAATTATTAAGACGTTTTCAGACTCACCTTGGTAATGAGCATAACGTCAGCAACGATGGCTGTCACAAATCCTATGGTGACAATCAGAGTGACGACGCCAGCCCCAACGCTTACTTTGAACGTTTCAATGCTTGTTATAAGACCACTGTAAATTAATATTGTTATTATTATAGTTAATATTGTTTATATATGTAATGGGTCGGACTGTAAATGTGGTAATTGTAGATTCAATTCCTCCTAGGGGAGCAAATTACTTTCATTTCTCTTCTAATAAGATAAACCAAACCGATTTAGAATAAAAAAAAATTAAAATTTCACGTCTCATATAATCATAAAAAATAAATCAGCTTCACGCTGATTCCGCACACAGCAAGGTACGCAGAGGGAACCCTAGTGTTATAACAGTCCGTTCCCCACTTTGCACCGAGTTCTGGAGGCATTGCGTGTTGAGTGGTGGAACTCAACGCCGCGTTTTGGACCGACACCAAAGCGAAGAAATGAAAATATAAATGTAAATAAATAATTCATTTCCTGATCCGAGTTCGGATCGAACCCACAACAACCAGTCGATTTTACACTCCCTTCGCCACGACTGGTCTCAAATTATATATATATTATTTATTTATCATGTATCATATTTTTTACACAATTTGAATGTTAATGTTATCATTAATATAGGTCATATAGGTCAAATCAGTTACGATATAAATTGATATAACTGACAGAAGGATTTTTTTAATGATAATATTGACAAATAAAATCCTGCAGCACTATTTCATAATTCACTGTACAATAAAAAAATAATAATCATATACTTATTTTATTTAGCTTCAATAGGCAGAGAGAACCTACAGTCAAGACACTCCATTATGCAAATTTCATCCGAATTAAAAACACTGCACATAGATTAACAGAACTTAATACTGCATTATGTAACCAGAAGGGAGAAATGTTGGGCTTCGAACCCACAACCATCGGTTAACAATTAGAACCCGATCCACTGGACCACTATGGCCTCATATAAATATATGATATGTATATAATTATGAATATAATATACAATAAAACTTACCAAGAGCCTCCCCCAGTGAATCCAATAGCTTGTACAACAGTTATAATAATTTGAAACAAAAATATGAAGAAGAACACCATGAAGTTGAATGAGGAATCACTTCTGAAGGCCTTGTAAATTGGTCTGTACCAGCATATGAAGCTGAACGGTGTTAATAATATGAAATATAGTATTGCTAGACCGAAAATTGTGTAATTTTCACCAGTAAATAGTAATGAGAGTCCCCCTACTATATTTAGTGCTAGTACTAGGGAATGAACTGAAACAGAAAAGATTTATGTTTATAGTAACATTTTTTTTATTAGGTTAATAAGTTAGGCAGCTGATATTAAGAGACTCTGTTCTCTTTATTCCACCGAAATAAGATGTTGCATGTTGAGAACATGAAAGTATTAAAGAAATAATTATTAATCTATAAACATCAAATAATTCCTCGAGTGGGGATCGACCTTCCAATCTATATACCTATCGCGTTCACGCTTGTGCCACTACGTCACAACGGCATTAATAATATAATAAAAATCTATATTCATATAATTTTTTATATGAATATAAAAAAAAATTAAGAATGAACAGTTCATTTTTTATGGTTATGATTTTTATTTATTGGTGCAATATTTTAAATATTCAACAAAAAACTTAATAAATATATTTGTTTAGTTTCACGTTGGAGTTGTATCTTGTATGCAGCAAGGTACACAGAGGGAACCTAGTTTTTAAAACATTCCATTTCCCACTTCCCGCCTAACTTCCAGATATCACGTGTTAAGTGGCCGTGCTTACTCTTGTTACTACAACGAGGACATGAAAATATTAAATCATTCCCCCGAGTGAGAATCAAACCCACAACCTTCCACGTAATATATCATGATAATAAGAAAAAACAAACTCACACATCCAAAGGTGATACAAATGTCGTACAATCCTCTGAAACTCCAACGGTATATCCACATTAATATCCTGATAGAAACACGGCTGTACGGGACAGAAGCCTGGCAATGGTGGCCAATTGTTACGTCTTCCGGCCGACCCAGCCCTTAGTTCGGCTTCGCGACGCGCTAGCTCTTCAGCTTTCCTTTCTAATTCCTCTTGTCTTCTCTATTAATTAATATTATTATAATTATTTTAGATTCACATTGTATCCCGCATATAATACATCTGAAGTAACTAAATGTTAAGGCACTACTCCGGTTTCCAACTTTCTAGACAACTCGACTTTTGGGGCGGCACTCAGGGCGGCGCTTTGCCTCGTTACAAGAGCGAAAAAATATTAAATATTTATTCCCTCCGAGTGGAAATCGACTCCACAACCGTCACGTTAACTGTCACTTCCATGTGTTTCTGCGTTACGACAGCCTCAATGAATATAATATATATTTTTTAAGATTCCTAGACGGGCAGGGCAAACACTGGAACTTAGTTTTAAGACACTACGCTTTATGCTCAATTTTCGAGATATTGTCTTACCAGAGTGAGTGGGAATCGAACATATGACCATCGTGATAACAGTAAGACACCTTGACAAATAATCATTTATGAGTATTTTTTCCTTATATTGGATATTTCCCACAATCATGAATTAGTTTGGGAGGAAAATCGACGATAACATGAAGTAATCAGAAATCAATGAGTGATTTTTAAAAAAAAATCATTTAAAAGGAGCACTTTATTTTTTATAAAAAAATAAACAGATTCACACCATATCCCGCACACAGCAGGGTAGGTAGAGGGAACCTAGTGTTAAGACACTCTGTTTCCAACTTACTGCCGAATTCTGGAGGCATTGTGTGTTGAGTGGTAGAACTCTACGCTTCACTTTGCCTCAACACCAGAGCGAAGAAATGGAAATATAAAATTAAGTAAATACTTCATCTCCTCATGTGAGGATCAAACCTACAACCAGTCGTTTTTACAGTCACACAATGATGCAAATATGCAATGCAGAAATATGAAGTATGGCATGGTTCCTTGGAGGAGTATAGTTGGGCAGACAGACATTAATCAAAGACTTCAAAAATCTTACAGAAATGGAAAAAAAATTGCATAAGAAAAGGTTTTAATTTCCCTTAAGGCTACCCAAATAATAACAATAATATTTAATAAAAATGATAGACATCCTTTGTTTTTATTTTGACTTACAAGATAAGACATTGTCATAGATAAGAATTTAATGGTAATGATAAATGAAAAGTATGCAAAGCAATTGATTATAATGACTAATAAAAATGTTTTTACCTTTAGCTCCTTTAGTGCAAGTTGGAAAAAGCAAAAGTGTATTAAATAGCATGCAAGATGGACACTAGGAACAGAAATTAATACAGAACTTTTACTGTATTTTATTGTAATTGATACTACATTATTAATATCTTCAATTGCATTTTTACAAAACCAACTTATTTTTAGGTTTAATACTATTTACAATTAAGAATTATTTTTATCTGTGCATAGTATAGTGAAAATATTTTTAATATTACAAAATTTAATTAAAATACCTGAAAATCAGCTGTGGTAAAGTTCTGAGGCGGACCTTGGCTTTGTTGTTGGTTTTGCCGTGTGTACTGGCTGCTACCTGTAAGTGGTGGCGATACTGCCTGCATTATAGCAGGTTGTGTAGGCTGCTGAGGCTAAAAAATATAAATAAATCTATATATTTATATAGATTATTTTTTTTAAGTTGTCATTTCATATTTAGGAAAGAAAAATCGTAATAAAAGTTTCTAAGATTATATTCAAAGTTACATGTTTAAACACATGGTAACATTTCAAAGAAATATAGCAAAGTATTTAGTTATAAATAATTTACATCAGATAGGAGTGTTGAAACAAGAAACTAGATTCCATATAATTTACATCTGTGAAGATGTAACTAATAAACCGGTTGATAAAGTTATCGAATACTATCATTTATTTCTCCAACCATATTATCAACCCACTAATGTTCTATAAATGACTAATATACTAAGTTTACCGTAGCCTGATTTGCATTTTGCTGTCCATCAAAGGGATTGTAATCATCGAGACCTCGTGTCGCATTATTTGTACTTCTAGCTACTTGTTGTACTGCTGGGTCCTAAAATAAATTAAGCATATTCATGTGAGATAGAGGCCAATAAATAATAGTAAGATAGAACTTTCATTTCTTAAGCCTACTCACCGCAAAGGGATTGTCTATGGCTGGATCACTAAAGGGATTATCCTCGAATTTCGACATATTTTCTTTTTAATTACGCCACTTTATATTTTTACACTGATTACGTAGCACAAAAGAAATATTGTTCTACTATATTTTAACATAAATGATGATAAATATAATCAATCTACTAGTTGACAGATAGACGATGGTGACGAAGTGACATTTTACCAGCAGTACTGCCATATACGAAAAGTAATTACAGATATTCGTACATATTTTAAAAACATACGCTCAATTACAACAACAAAATATGAAAAATTATGTCAATTGTGAAAAAGTAAATGTTGAATAAACAAAATTTATTTAAAGCAATTAAACTTACCGACTAACTAGTACGATTTGTATAGTGATTAATGTGTACTAAAACAACGCATATGCTCTTATGTTTATTTTACTTCTAAACAATATAGTTCTTAGAATATTTATACATAAACGACCAAACAGTATACCCATATTTTGCTCCATAGTCGGTCTCTATCTTCAGTTTTTCAATAAGTCGATATTTCTATATTATATAAGTATTTATAAAGGTATCATGAAAGATCAGTCTCAACTTTTTATTATATTAAAATATATGTATATTACTGAATAATGTATGAACTATTATTTATAATGTAACAAATTATTCTCTTCATGAATCTATTACACTGGATACTTATTTAAGTGCTTTAATTTAATAAGTAAATTTATTGCGCCTTCAACGGCGATAATTTAGGTCACATATTTATGGAATAGCCACATAAGTGCCATATATTAATACACTTACAGACGCACAGTGTATTAAGAAGTTACATTGATTGCTTTTTAAATTTTGAAAACTTTAACTGAACTGCTAGTTTTTTTTAGAGTTCATTTAACAATTTTTAGAAATGCATACTATGTATTTCTTTATTTACATTTTAGTCAGTAAAGAAGTGAGTAAAAAATCACTATTATAACTATTATTTTACTAGGGGACCTGAACCAGTACAGTGTATACCGATCATATCAAAAATATAGAGATTATTTAACATTATTTAGTAAAACTGAGTCACTTTCATATCATATTCATATTTCGTTTTAAAAACATATTTTTAAGACATATGTGTTTAGATGCTTAACACGCAACGCTTCCAGAATTCGGCGGAAAGTGGAGAACGGAGTGTCTTACTTAACACCAGGTTCCCTCTGCCTACACTGCTGTGTAGTGTTTGGTATACGAGCAGAGCAGTATCTCGTACAGAGGTGAAGCTGATTTTATTTTATATTTTTATAGATAGAATTCAATAAGATAAGGTTCAAAGGCTCTCATCTACTACGTCATCTTTATTACGTAAACATCCGCAAGGACTTGTAAATTGTGACGCAGTAGTCAGTGCACAAGTTACGTCTTTAACTTCGTCACGTTGGCAATATATGAAGGCGAAAGTGATTTTACAGTTGGCAGCCTCTCTTGTCAGTTTATTAGACGGTTCTGTCAAAGTAGGCAGCTGTTTATGTTTTGTATAGTTATTTTGCGAACATTTTGCATAACTTTTATTATTTCTATTATAGATTTTGTTTGATTTTATATCTTTTACAACATCTTTTTTAAGATAGCTTATATTTCTTATACTTGTATTCGTACGAACCATGTCAGATGTCAAGAGGTGAATAAGCTGTGTTGTGCTTAACGTGCGAGTTTTTATATTGTTTGGTATTTGGTGTATAAACATAAACGGTAAGTGGCAGTTTCCTTTTTGCATTCGCAATAATTTCTAAGTACTTCTATAAAGGCTAAAGCTAAATATATTTGTCATTGCAATGCGAAAAAAGTCATAATATTTTTAAAGTAATTTAATATATAAAATAGAATATGAATAAAAGGTACCTTTTTGGTTTATACGTGTAATATTTTAATAAGAAAGGTGATATATAGCTCTCACATTAGCCATGATTATGGCCATTATTACTTATTAGTAATTTAAAATTTTACGTTGTAATGTTGCGCCCGCGCAAGTCCACGTTAAAATAAGATCAAGTTGTTTAGTGGCGAAAGTTGTTTGCTCCTGATGTCGAGGAAGTAAGAAATCTCTTATACCACTAAATTATTGAATATACATAGAGATTTTTTTTTAGTTAATCAATCCAATTAAAACAAAATAAAATTTTAAAATTTAAATTACATAAATATTTAGATTATATTCATTTTTGTAATCTGATTTATAATATATTTATATAAATAATAAGCTTTTTAATATTAAATATTCTTATACAAAACATTGCTTGATTACAGATATACAATTTGGAATTCCTAGCTATATTCTTATTTTGAAAATCATATTTTATTTATTTACTTTATATTGTGCACTATAAGAAATTATAATTACACAAATATAATCTCAAGTCACTATAAACATTTTATAGCAACTTAAGATTATATTTTGCTACTAGATCTCACCAATTATCATTAATTAATTACTAAAACACACATAACATACTTCAAAAACAGCACTCCTAGGATCATTTGAACTTGGTTGGATATATTTGAAGGAGCTGTGAGCTCTTTATACTGAAACATAATAGGCATGCTATAAGTGAATGGAGTGATAACTTTAGCTTACTTTCTTCTTCTTCTATGGTTTGTCTAAAAGCATAGAATACTTCTTTTTTCTCTTTATTTAGTTGGATTTTTCGGAAGCCATCACCTCAACTCAAGCAATGATATATAACACCACACAATGTGATTTTGCATTAGGTATCCTATAGCTGAGTTGAAGAGTAAATTCATATCTAGGGTATTTGGAAGCATGGAATAAAAAGTAATTTACTATACTATTATAAAAGCATGGAATAAAAAGTGGGGATGGAAATCACAAACTTGTGCAGTCACATTCTTAGCCATAATATAATAGGTATATCGAAATTTTGTATTCTTATTCGACTAGTTTGACTTCAATTTTCACTTTCACATTGCTTTATAAAGTGAATGGCTAATATGGCTTACAGATGTAATATATTTCTTAATTTACAAGAACTCTTTTGTTTTTGTTAACTATATCTAAAAATTGTTTTTTTAGCTTTGTTGTGTAGGAGGCTAGGCAGAGTTAGGTATTTACTATTCATCATTTGGGTACCGCTGTTGCACTGTAACACAACAGTTTTTTTACATTTAATTATTAGTCAAAGTTACATTTAATTATTAGTCAAAGTTATATTTATATAAGTTAAGTTATATTGTTTGAATATGTGGTAGTGGTTGTTTCGTTGGGATAATCATGAATTTGTATAATTGATGGCTAGATAATCTAGTCTCCAGGCACCATACTGGAGTACAGTAAATATGTTTGAAATTTTGTTATAGTATTTATTTATTGTGGTTGTTTCCTCTATTCCTTTTCCTATACTTTGCTTGTATGGGAAAACCTATAATTTACAAGAATAATTATAATTAATATACTTCCCATCAACATCAGTCTGCTTAATTAGGCATAATACAAACAAAAAAATCCTTAAATTATAATTGTTTATTAGTTACATAGAACTGTAATTTGTATTATTTATTTTTTTTACTCAAAATAATTAACATACATTACACAACATGCTACAGAGCTAAAATGTTAAGTTGAGCTTTTTATTAACATTTAAACCTTTGTAAATTGTAGTAAAAAAATATTAAGTGAAATTAATTATTTGATTAGTACAAGCTTTTGTTTTACCTGGATGGATTATAATTTGTTTAAATTTTTACTTCCTACATCTAAAACTTATAAATCTTGAGCATTCAGTGCAAACGATCAAAGACAAATATATAGGATAAAAAAATATATTCTTAGTAATAAATTTATAAATATGATGTAATGATAAAAATAATATTTTCTTATGATAGATATTAATTGTACATAAAATTAATAATATACTGAATATATACCAAGTATCTGTAGTGGTGTGGTCATAATAATAAAAAAAGAAGACATTATCCACACAATAAAAAATTTATGACATATTTATGGTAATTGCTATTATAATAATTTCATAATATTTAAAACATACTTGGAATGTAATTAAATATTAATATTTTTATATAATAGCAACGTTGTTTTTAACTATTGCGGCGTTGAGTTCCACGACTACCGCGCAATACCTCAAAAACGGAGTAAGACACTCCGTTTTCAAGGTTTCCAAAACGAATGACCTAATTGACTTGCTTAGCTTGTAATTAATTAGTAAGAAACGGTTTTGGTTTTATCTTGTTTTGCTGACGCTACTTATATCAAAGTTTAAATAAATATTTTTCGTGTCTACAATTACAATGATACTTCGTAAATAAACTTAAGTTCTTAGAATTATTATTCTGTTGATTTGTCTTGTTTTGCTAAATTATTACTTTGACATAAGGAAAACGAGCCTGCTTGAACGTTTGTGATGATCATAATTGAAGTATGTATTGTTTTGTTTATTTTACTCTTCCTTTATTTTTAACATTTGTATCATAATAAATATTGTTTTAGTAGCGAGAAAAATATTTTTATTAATAAATAAATCTAAATACTTAAATAGGTGAGGCCGCTGTGGCGCACAGGTACAAGTGTGTGACTGTAAACGCGACGGTTGTGGGATCGATTCCAAATCGAGGGAATAAATTATTTATTATTTTCATTTCCTCGCTTTGGTAACAAGTCAAAGCACGACGTTAAGATCCTCCACTTAACACGCAATACCTCTTAAAACTCGGTGGGAAGTGGGAAGATCTTTACGACAAATTAAGTACGGCATCCGAAGATCCGAACTCCAAATCAGATAGCCGACGACCTCGCTAGTGCCTCTTTCAGTCAACATTTTTCCAATTAAGCTTCCCGCAAAATCTTTTCATGTCAAGGCTAGTTGCGCCAACAAAATTTGCATAGTACGTATTCAATCTAGGTATCAATAAAAATCGTACTATCCATTACGCAGTCGAGTAATGGACCATCGTTTTATAAACCCACGAGGAAATAGTTTATTATGAATGATGAGGTTGTTACTCTCGAAAGGTCGATTTTACGTTCCATATCGATAATGAATCGATGCACAGTGTTATAATATTTATTAGCTTCACGCTGTATTCCGCACATAGCAGGTTAAGCAGAGGGAACCTTGTGTTAAGACATTCTGTTCCCCACTTTCCGCCGAATTCTGGAGGCATTGCGTATTGAGTGGCGAAAGTTAAAGTCGCGCTTTGTCCCTAAACCAGAGCGAAGAAATGGAAATATAGATTTAAATAAATATTTCATCTCCTCGAGTGGGGATCGAACCTATAACCAGTCAATTTTACAGTCACACTTTCTGCCCTGCGCCGCGATTGGCCGCTCAGTATTATAACAGCGTTACGTAAAGTGAACCAGAATATTTCCGGTTTCCGGGCCACTTCACCCGTATACGTACGTCGTAAATTTGTGGGCGAAATGTTGACGGCGATGGGCGTCACCGTGACTACGCCGAATGTCAGATCTTCGAGGGAGTAGTATTTCTCATGTTAAATGAACTAAAACAGGACTTTATAAGTTTATGGTACTGTGGTTCACGTTCGATTGGATAAAGTGTGAGTGATATTCAATACTCTGAATGTAAATATATCGGTTTTGTATTCGTTATGCATGATTTATGAAATATATATATATATATATGGTGGTGAGGATGGATTTATTGTATTAATAATAGACTTGCAAATATATGTGCTTATTATATTTCGTGCAATGTGTTTTATAATGAACAAACAACATTGTGTTTTGGTTACATTTCAATAAAAAAACACATTTTTATAATAGTTAAAGGTATTATAAAAAAATTATTTTAATCTTTAATAGGTTGATATTTATGCCTATGTCCTATATATTGAAAAAGGTAAAAAAAAAATTCAAGGAAAAATAGCGATTAGAAATCACCATCAGATAGTTAATGCGGATGTTAAACGTAATTTATTAGAATGTTTAAAAGTTCCAGTGAACGGGTAGCCTTGTGTTGTCGGTATTTTATTTTACATTTGGCCTAGTAAAAATAACAATAAAATGTTGCAGTAAATTTTTATTATTTTAAAAATGTTACATTATATATTAAGACTTATTAGTGTATAGATATAATAAATAATATTAAGAATGTGATTTAAAATAACGCCATGATGGCCTAGTTTGGGCTTAACGCAATGAATCCTACGACAAGTTAAGGCCAGCCGTGGCGCATAGGCATGAAATCTGTAACAAACGCGACTGGTTGTGAGTTCGATCCCCACTCGAGGAAATGAAATATTTATGTCAATGTATATTTCCATTTCTTCGTCCTGGTGTCGAGGCAAAGTGAGGCGTTGAGTTCCGCCATTCAACACGCAATGCCTCCTAAATTCGGTTGAAAGTCTCAACTAGTTTCCCTCTGCCTATGCCTATAGCCTATGACTCTGTTGCATGCGGGATAGAGCGTGAAGCTGATTTATTTTTTATTTTTATTTTTATACATAATTTTAAACATTATAATAATACCTAGTAGTACAATGATACAAACAGAATGATACATAGGTCGCCGCTGTGCCTAGTCTTTACTCTGCATGACTTTAGAAAAAATGTGAAAGACCTAAATTCAACTCGGTGAGTCTTTATATTACTGATTAATGAAACAACTTAAGTGTAAATTTTCTCTTGAACATTTTCATAACTTTGAGTGTAAAATAAAGATTTACCGGTCAATATTATAGTAAGAAAAAAGCGAAAAGTGAAATTTATTATCCTTACGCTTACAACAACTGGCGATTTATAACAACTCTAATTGTGACCAATAAAATCTTGCGAAATATTGAACCAACTCGTAAAATTTAATACATTTATAATGGCAGTAGGTACTTAAAACTACTGCAGGCTGTTCTTAACAGCGCAAACAACTGTGTTCTTTAAAATGTATTTTATTTCTTTGCTGTTGTATGTCCTCATTTTAAGGTATATAGTATATTTAAAAAAAAAACTTATTTAAACAACGCATAAATGTTGAACGTAGCAGGACTCGAATCCGCTCTCCTGGAAACCAGGTTTTTATAGGTTTTCTAAATAAGTATTTTTCTTTTTCCTAAGTGTGGAATAACAACACTTTAAAAATGTTATATGTATATTTTGATTTAGTGCTCTGTTTTATAAGTACGTAACCTGGTCTTATGCTGCTGTTTTTGCTTCGCGTTTTATTACACGCCTTTTATTATTATATTTACTAAGTAAAGGTCGCAATGCGCTTTCAATTTAAATTACTTATATAAAACTTGCCAGGGCGAAAGATTTGCAATAGCAACACCTTACACTAAATTTAAAAAAAAAACTATATATATTTTGATTTATGGTCTTTACTAGTTTTTAGTATAATTTTTTAGTATAATATATATATTGTTAACAAACATTAATTTTAATTTATTTGTTTTATTTCAATTTTTAACAATTTGTTTATTCTTATAATATAACCCTTTTCACATAAGGGGATCATTTTATTGGGTACGAACACCGAAGTAAGAGTTAGCGAAGGATCGAAGCATTTTTTATATTTATTTTATTGCTTAGACAGGCCTGTCCACTGTAATCGTCACCCGTTTACGCTCCTCTCAGATTTACGGTCCTCTCTGATGACGTAACATTGCTGCAAATTGCCCCATAAAAGTTATTTGTGTGCCCCATTTCTTAGCTCACGTATATACGACTGTTGAAAACAATGAATGAACGTTGATAAGGGCGTAAGGTCGACTTGTGATACAAAATCATGTGTTTATAAATCGCTCGTGTGAGATCGATCTTGAGATGCCGTTTTCATTCATAGATATTATAATTTGTAAATGAACAATGTAACTCAAAATTGATTTCAGACTTGAGAGCGGTTTATGAACATGGTCCTAAGTTTATACCTATACCTAGTTTTACAATTAAAATGTAAAACGTAAATAAAACACCACAAATGCTGTTATAAATAGAATATAATGGCGAGTGATGGACTACGTATTGTATTTAAAGTTAGCTTTTATCTGCATACATATATAATAATAAGTTTTTAAAGTATATTTATAAAATATACTTTAAAAACAGTATATTATATTGAGACCGTCGTAGTGCAGTGAGACATTTCTTACGTTATGGGTTCGATTCCTACTCGGAGGAATGAAGGGTTATTTATTAATATTTCCATTTTTTCTATAAATAATTCTAGTCTATAAATAATTCCATACATAGATTTCCTTAACGTTAAAAAAAACAACTTACGTATAATATGTTTTAAATATGAGAAACATGTTGTACTAAACATGAAAAAAGAAACTACATTTTAAACAAAAAGTATATATATATTTGTTTTTTTTATTCGTTATTACATTTGTTTAATAACCATATGACATGATTTATCTATCTGTTACCATATTAACGCGAACCGAAGCGTGTCTGCTACGTGTAACATTAATGAACGACATCGATCAAAATACAAGCGAACGTGCGCCGACTCCGCTTTGTGATTCGTTATATTTTTGTGTGTATTGCAATTATTTCTCAGGAACCAGACTAAAGGTAATATTTGTACTCATGTCACGGAGCTACGACCTCACTGTGAGGTCGACATGAAATTAAATAATGAGGCTTATCTGCACTCAGACGATGGCGACGTGACTGTCTGTTTCCGTGATTTTTGCACACCTGCGTTGTCAGATTTGAGTCGTTTTGTGTTCTTGAAATAGATCTATGTATAGTCGTTATGTAGATAGGATATATTTTAATTAGCTAACCTGTACTGTACGAACTCGAAACGAAAAAGACGACAATCAGCTTCACACGGTAGGCAGAGGGAACCTAGTGTTAAGACACTCCGTTCCTTATTTGCCGCCGAATTCTGGAGGCGTTGCGTGTTGTGAGTGGCGGAACTCAACGCCGCGCCTTGCCTCGACACCAGAGCGAAGAAATGAAAATATAAATGTAAATCAATATTTCATTTCCTCGAGTGGGTATCGAACCCGCGACCAGTCGCGTTTACATTCACACATTTGTGCCCCAGCGTCACGACTGGCCTTTTAAATATAATAGAAACATTTTGCCCCTTATCAGATATTTCATCTTGTCTCGTTACACTATCACTATCCGTGGCACGTAAGTTTATGCTTATTACATTATGTTAGGTTGTAATTCGATCTTCGCTCGCCGGACGACGTGGACGTGGAGCTAGGCCTAGAGGGCTTAACGTATTTACTTGACAATGCTAAGGTTGTGTAACTGGTAGGTATTACTAAGGTATCCTAAGGTTATCTAACCTTCTTAGTGTATTTTACGGTACCTAAAAGGAAAATTTTGCTTTATGTACCTATAAATAGAAATAAGCTTTTGTTTATGTATTAAGTGTGGTTGTTCTGTAAATTCGGACGTTTATGTTTGGGAGATTGTATCTCCAACATTAACTAGGTTTACTGCGGACCCGATAGGCCTCATATTGTTCGACTCTAATTGGTCTATAAACACTTATCTAGGACATTTCATCCTCTTTTCATTGTCACCGTGGGCTGAATAGTTAACAATATAAATTGAATAATTGTAATTGATAATATCTATTTCTTTCCTCCAAATACAAAGCAATTGCAGATTTAGAATAAAAATAAATATTCCGATTGTATGATCTGATAAGCTTCTTATTCGAAGCCTTCGATATTGCGAAAGCCGCGATGGTCCATGCGGGGCACAAATGAAATTGGTTGTATAATATGATTTTCTCCTAACATAATATAATGTTATTATTTCACACAAAATATCGCGGAGATAAAAGCGCGAATGACCTTAGAAACTGGAACGTAGCGTAGAAACATATCATAAATTCAGTAATATAAGGCTTCCCCGCAGCTAGTTGCCTTTTCGTTGGAACTTCCTTTCAGCCCCGGGAATATGTTCGCTTTGTTTTGTTATGTTTGTGTATTACTTGTGGCAAATTGTAGGATTAAACAACTTGTAAGTTGTACGGTCAACATAACGGTGGTGATCTTCTTATGTGATGAGTTTATGCGTCCCGAAATGTTTTTTGATGATCGAATTTTGCTTGTTCACCAAAACATGGGATAAACAAAATGACACGCCAACGACGCAATTTGAACAAGGCTTTGTTGGTGTTGTAAATTAGGAAGTTTGTTTTGTTTGTATCGTTTTGTAAATTACCAAATCGCAGTCGGTGAAGAATGTTTTTGGGTGTCACGTCGCTTCGAGGGGCCCGGCTGTTTTTCATTTCGAAAATAATAATATTAGGTACAGGATTGTGTGAAAACGGTGATTTATGTTTGTTTACTTCAACAAGCTGGTTTGATTTGAACCCAACATTTGAGAAGAACTTTAGAAGGCACAATGTCAATATGAGCTTTCTCCATAGCATTTGAAGTAAATTTTAATTATATAATTTCAGCAAATATTTGTTACATAAGGTGGTTTTTTTGGTTTTTTATAATAAAAAAGAAAGGGTAACCTGAATCTCCAAAAATATTTTATAAAATGCTTATATTTATTAAACTTATATTTATTATACATACTACGAATAGTATTGAACATCTACGATAGGTACTTATCGAAAAATAACAATAACAACAATACTCATTACAGCCCAATTTATTAAAAGCCCAGCCCAAAGCTCTGATCTCTGATCTCCTCCACAGCAGACAAGACAAAACATCAATAAAAAAAACATGAATTTAAAAGGTGTTCAAATATGGTTTATTCGCTTAGAAGCTTTAGAGCAGGGGTTCCTAACCTTTCTTGATCAAGGGCCACTTTTATATCATTATTACTATATATGTAGTTAAATTAATAATTAACTGTGATAATCTAAGAGAAACTCCCCAAATCCAAAGTCATAAAATAAAATCGTTCGCGGACCATATTTAGGCTTCTGCGGGCAATTGGTGGTCCGCGGACGACTGGTTGGGAACCAGTGCATTAGAGCATAGATATCGAATTATAATGACCAAAATATAATTAGCATATCATTTAGTTACATAAAACAATGGCCAAACACTATCCAATTGTACTTTAAAAACTATTTTTATTCAGTTCTTTTTCCAAAACTACTCTTTTTTCTGGCAGTTAAGGATTTTCAAGCTGAAAGGGCGATACGTAGTCGTTATTGCGATGCTATCTACTAGAATAGGAAGCTGTTTAATATTATATTATGAGAATTCGACGATGTTAACTACAATAAGATGTTGCTATTTCGTTCGTATTGTTTTAGCTATATGTATTTATATCTATACTTATAATAAAATCGTAAGGGATCGGTGTCTAAATATGAAATTTATATAAAAAAAAATGTTATTAGTCGGTTAATTTGTCGGTTTTTGTTTCAGAAACGCTTTAGTCGATTTAAATGCAGTTTTCACTCTTCTATTTTGGCTAACTTCTCTTAACATTTGGTGTTTGTTTTTTTTCAATCGGTTCACAAATAAAAAGGATATGTCGATATGAAGAGTTGCATGCGACAATATTGCTACAAAATAAGTGATTTATTGAATTGGATAAAATTTGAGCTATCAACGTGCGTATATTGTCTTTAAAATGACAACGTTGATCACGAAAGTAATTGAGACGACCAAATTAATAATTGTATAGTACTAGCGGACGAAGCAACGCGGGGACCACTAGTCTATATATATATATATGTGAAGACTAATATATTAGACGATATATCAGGTGGTGTTTTGAATTGCAAATTAACAATCCGGATGTCAAAACCGAGGGCAATAATTTAACGTCTATATAGTGATACTAAATATTCATTATCATTTAAAATAGACATTACGAACAATAACCAAATTTCACACTAAATATTACTTCGCTCACTAAAAACCTATTATTGTTGAATAATAAATGTATCAAAATGGCAAATAGTGTTTAGATAATTACACATAGTTTCAACGTTTGTGCAAATTAATTATATATGGATATATATATATATATATATGTATTTATTTGGTTGTTATTAGAGGGACTTATCAGAATATGATATTGACCTCGTTCATCACTAACGTTATGTGGGTGAGATAATAATGTTATATTCATTTGGACTATAATACTTTATCACATCGAATATCTATCTATGTGCTATTATTAACTAGAAATAAATGTATATATAATTGTTATTTTTTTTATACTTTTTCATTTCGTGTTGTGAGTGATATGACATCACTTTCTCCGCCTTTCGTCCTATTATGCCGTGCCTCAAGATATTAGATGATGACGCTTTCGATTATTGACGCTTTTTTTTTGTGAAAATTGCTCAGGAACATTTAGTATCACAGATTGAGGTTTTTCTTAGGAGGATTCATTCTTATTTATTACTATTTCAAAGGGAAGGACGAATTATTGAAAACTAAAACAGTGTAAAAGTATTATGTATAAAGAAGGTACACTGGTAGTAGTAATAAAACGGATATATATAAATATAGGTATATAACACCCACGCGTATTCTGTACTGGATAATATGTGCATTGACGTCAACGTTCAAAGTTGAAACGCAACATTGTATCGTTAGGTACATTAATCGATTGAGACTGTGCCCCACATCTATTCAATGTCATCTATCTTGTTTATCTAAAGTTCATCATTAATTTGTGTTAATTTTATGTAATTTTCTGCTTTCATAGTTTTTATATTTCATCAAACTTGCAGTATTTTTATTGGATTTTTGTTTTATCCCTCACTCTGTTTCCACCTTCTGGCCCTTTTCAACAATTAGGCGTAATGGCAATATAACAACTGTAGCTGCATGAACATTATTTAATATTATTAATTTGCAATTAGCATTCAGATGGTGTCCTGAATAAAATCTGTCTGATTTTTGTTTGTCGTTATGATCCTCGAGCCGCCACTGTTATACTCTCATCCAGTTTGTAAAAGTGGTGTCCTTCCTCCCCTCCTCCTTCTTTCATTAGCTCCTTCCTTTCTTTTAACTATCCTCTCTCAATTTACCTCCCTTTTACAATATTTACAAACATTGTCGTTAGTTTACTGTCATAATACTAAATATCATTGATTTAAAATACAGTATCAATGGCTATCACCACTATTGTCAAGCGTGTCACGTTCGAATTGTCACGATACGTTGTGTTCCGTGGTCAGGAAACTTACGTGGTCAAGGAATCGTTACCAACTTACATAAGTATGTGCTTGCGTTACATGAAGAGAGTAACGAAACTTATGAGTTATGCGTTACATTTATGTATGGATTTTTTTTTTGTAACTTAACAATGTCATATAAATGTTCCATAAATATGTAACTATAAACGCGATAGGCTGTGGATCTAATTATCGCTTCAGGAAATGAAATATTTAATATTTTCATTTCTGGTGTTTAATAAGGGTTGAGTTCCGCCTCTCCAGACGCATTGCCTCCAGAATTCTAACACTAGCCTCCCTCTGCGTACCCTGCTACATGCGGGATACAGGGTGTAGCAGTAAAAAAAATAGTTTTAGTTATTAAAAACGTTTTATTTCCGAATAACTGCCGAAGACGCTTGAAAATAAGATATTTGGGCTATCAAAAGAAAAATGTTGTACGCAGTTTAAAGTCAAGTGTTGCACCTTGGCCTCAAATATCAATTGTTTCTCTCCGCTGCCTGCAACGCTGCAGGCCACGCTTGATGGGGGCCGACCTTGCCCTACACTCAATGGCGGGCATTTAACATTCATTGGTCCGTGTTCAGTGCCGGAAAACGAATAGATTATTATCGTAATACTGACTAAGAAACGTGATCTTAAATATATGGAGGTTTTGTGGATTATGTAATTATTTATGTTGATTTTTTTCTATAAATTGTATAATGTTTGTATTTTTAACTGACTGACTACTCTACTCATCCTCTAATAATATAAGTTAAATTGTGAAATTTAAATTCGTTGAAGAAATTATCCCTATTGTTAATCCTAAAAAAGTTTTGTTTTTTTTTAAATTTATTTTTATATATATTTTCTAATGTTTGCCATATATTTAGTTCGTCCAGTTTGTATTAAGTAAGGCAAAATAATTAAATATAGTATATATTACGCTAAATATTATAATGTAATCAAAAACATCTTGCATATCGGAAGAAATACAGGTAATTGTTTACTTGCGAATGCAGCCAGGATGCAATCATCACGCAACGCGAATAGTTGAATAACCAACCTAATAACCAATTGAAGCGTGTGTGGTTGTTCGTGTTTCGTTACGACAGAGCTGACCACGTCGACTACGCATGTAGGTATAGTACGGTCGGCAAGTAGTGGCCGCTTCGGAGTTAGCTGCAGACCGCTGCGCATATTTGATTTTAAGATTTTTCTTACATTTGAATATGTTTTTCCCTGGAGCTATTCGTACAAGTTCAGAAAACCTACGTTTAAGGCGGTTACGATTTGTTGACCGTATTGTAAAAAAAGCCAAAACATTGTTATCACTTCATTTATCATCTTTCTATTTCTCAGGTATATTATTTAAAGGCCAGTCATGGCGCAGGGGCGAAAAGCGTGCGACTGCGATAGCGACAGGTTGTGGGTTCGATTTTTCTCTCGATGGAATGGACTATTTATTTTTTTATCATACAAATATATCGCTGTGGTAACGAGGCAAGAAAGCGCCATTAAGATCCGCCTCAACTCAACACGCAGTGTCTCCAGAATTCGGGAACAATGGGAACAGAACATTGATGACAGTAGTATAAAGGATATAACAGAGTATGTTAACACTACAATAGAGGATACACAGTGATGCTAAAAAAATATTTTGTACATAAATGGCTATTGTGGAATACTATAACCAAATAACAGAACAGATATAGACGGATACAGATAACAACTAAGAACTTTTAGATTTTAAATAAAAATAGTATATAAAATTGATTATTTCAAGGCTTCTCAAGTTGGTTACTGACGTAAAAAGTATTAATAACTTTTCAATTACGGTTTAGCACGTTAAATACGTGTTTAATTAAGTGACGGTCATGGGCCTCAATGTTAGGCAGTAAAACATATCAAATCTGATTTAATTTTAACTTCACGCTGTATCGCGCACGTAGTAGGGTATGCAGAAGGGTCCTGGGAACCTTGTGTGACAGGAATCCGTCTCCATTAAGACAATCCTATTGCTCACTGTCCGCCGAATTCTCATCATTTGTCTCGTCAGTGCATACTTAAAGCCGCGCTTTGCCTTTTCACCAGACCGAAAAAATAACATTCTCTCGAGTGAGAATCGAACTCACAACACACTCACCGTCACGTTTACAACCTCGTGACACCGAGCCACGACGGCTTATATTTCCCTGATTATATAAAAAAAATATAAAAAATGCTTATAAAATAATCGACCAATGAGGAGCTAATCATTATATTATTAAGTTTATTTTTGTCCACTATTTTAAATAGAAATAGATACTTAGTATCTATCAAACTAAATTTATGTTAAATAGTGAAAGGATTGACGTGAGACTCGAGAGGCGTTTATATTCAGTTTTTTAACGGTATCTTCACTTTGGTGACGCAATAACATCTGTTTTAGTGTTCTAACACGTAATAGGTATTTACAGTAACAAAAAGAGTTTGTTTTGCAGCAGTTAAAGAGATTTTATCGTTTAGTGCTATCACATTTTTTATTCAATGTTTTCTCCTTTCATATAACATTCTCGTTATATACAAGTATGTAAAGCTATATTAGATTTTGTCGAAAGTTGAGCAAATGTAGCTTAATTGCAATTTTTTTTATCTAAAATATTCTAAACTATACATTTAAATTGTATCTTTTATGAAATATTATGTTATTGGTAATAGTAATGATCCTTTCATCTGATTATTTCTCTATAAAGTATATTACGAGAAATGTTTAATGAAAAAACAATTGTTTTAATATTTTTATTTAATTTATCCGATATTTATAAAGAACTACATAATACAAGTTTTAGTCAAGATAAAATATAAAATATAATCATAAAATTTAATTTGACATTGAAAATTCAATAGAACTGCAAGTAATGTATATGAATAAGTACTTTCGCTTTTAATACTAAATGCCCTGTCCGAATTACTCATAAATCAGTCTGTGAATGTTATAATAGCAATGTCACAATTTGTTCTTATTCCAACTCAAACAAAAGGAAACATTTCATATAATTGAATATAAAATAAAATAATATCATTATAGTGATAATATTGAAATAAGTATGGAACCTAATCGCGGTTGGTTCCACATAAAAGCAACAGGCTACTGACATGCCGTCGTAACAAAGGGAATTAAGCCTGAAAGGAGGTCGACTTGAGAACATAAGAGGACTCGAGTAAACCTCCGCAAAACGGCTGCGGACTTAGCAAGCGCGTTGACAGCCCAACTGTAGGTTATCATCCGTAAGGACAATAAGACTCTACAAAGGCCTAGGATATCTTTGTCTTTAGTTTGAAGTAATGGCGTCTAGTTGTTAGATCGAGATAACTGTTTGAAGAACATTGTTGACGATTTGACATTTTCCTTTCATGATCGTTAATTTTCTTGTTGTTGGAGGTAATATTTTTAAATAATTTGTAAATAAGGTAACTGTAAATATAATTTTTTAAATTTTTCTACTCAAATAGAAAGATTGTTGTGTTGCTCTCTATTTCATTTGAGTCGATGTAATGAAGAGTCGCGTGTTGCGAGACGGTTCTAAACCATGCTTTTCACGGTACATTACACTTCACTTTGCAAAAATATTCATTAATTCATTTCCCCCGAGACAAAATCGAAACCACAACCATTGCGTTTACAGTCAGACATTGCCCCACTGCGTCACAACGACGTAGACGTTCGAAAAAATTAATAATTAATTGAAATTAAACATTATTTTATAATGTTTATAAGCAAATATAATGTACCACCGAACCAGAGCAACGATTGTAAATTTTGTGACTTACAGTCAACATTTACAATGCAGTGGGAGTGTTCGTTTTATGGCGCCGGGAGGTTCAGTCCCGCATACAAATTACAGGTGGCACTTTCTCGTTTTACAACATCGTTTTAGACGTTCCGAAATATTATGTCACTGAGTGCTTAAAATGTTTCTATGGTGACTGTGAAATATGTATGTATGTAGATAATATTTAATTAGACTTTGTTGTGTTTATTTTTTAGTTTTTAAAGCAGATTATTATTATACAGGGTGGAAGTGTTAGTACCACTTTAAATGAAACTACAGTTTTAACTACTTTATAAAAGCTTAATACAATTTTAAAAAAGCCCAAAAATGAAAAATTGATTTTTTCAAACAAAATAAATAATAAAATTCCATTTGTCAAGAACGACGCACGCACACGTAAATCTGTCAAAGGGAAACCGCTGCATACGCCTCATTCCGAAATCGTGTTGTAGGTATTGGCGGCAAAGTTCAAAGTTGCTTAACCTTTAGTAGTATTTTGTAGTAGAATGTGGTGACGTTATTTGTATCAATGCGTAACTGCGTCACACGAAATACAGATATGGATAAACATCGTGAAA
>DWAO01000340.1:0-27233 GCA_018230605.1 Heliconius congener
GTCTTTTCCATAAAAAAAAAAACATCAAAAATACATGGAATGTTGATTCCAAATTGTTTCACAAAAATATCGTTGTTTCCTTTCACACTGCGACGGCTGTTATGTAAGCCTATTTTTGGGTCATGAGATGTACTACCATGTCACCGACAAAGCTTGATAATTGTAATTTTTTTACAAGTTCCAATATACGAGTATTAAATTAAAAAAATCCACTTTATTATCATAAAATCATTTGTGATTTATTCATGAAATGTTTGCGACAAAATCGATTTTTTTGGAGGACATCTTGGCTATTTCTTATTTCATATGTTGTAGGGGTTTTTGATTTAAGAAATCTTTTCGGTTTTTAGATGTTATGTATGTTGATGATTTGAACTAAATTGTTAAATAGTATTAAGAAATTTTCAAAAAGTGACTATAATAATTAATAAGTAATAAATTCTTCGACATACAGATTGTTTAAGTCAATTTATATATTACTATACATACTTATACTGAGACCATAAAAAGTATTATTACTATGATAATACTAAAAAAATCGTGACCATAATAAAAATAAAAATGACATAATCAATAAAAAATTACACGTCAATCAAGTTTTTCCAAAGTAAGCTAAATATATGTTGGTATTACGTGGAAGTCTCAAATAATAAATATAAACACACTATATTCTGTATACACAAGTACATTTATGTTCATAAACAATCATATGTTTTGTGTATATATAGTAAGAGGAAAATGCTAGATACAATAAAACTAAATGTTTTTATAATATGTCATCAAAGGGAATATCAATTTAGTAAAGCTTTTTATTAATCAAACATTGTAGACGGAAAATATTTTGGAAAAATATTAAAAAAATGTATATAGCTGGGAGCCAGCTAGGGCTTCTTGACAACAGTCTAAGCACATATATTAGTATGTTTTTATTAAATAAATGAATATTTAATAAATGAAGATCTGTTACATATGTTTATACATATGTAACAGGTCTTCATTTATTAAATGTTACAATTAAAATTTAAGTTTACATAAAATATTATTCAATATCTAATGTTAGTAATACAAAAAAAAGTTATGGAGTAGTGAGGATTTAAACTAGCAACTTTCAATTCAATTCAGTTTGTATGATATATTTTCCAATAAAGAGATAAACCACTAGCACTAGCAAGGGGATGTCACAGTGAGAATGTGCTTAGGAGATTTGGGCACTTTGAACAAGTAAGTGAAGAATAGCAAAAAAGATTTATGAAGGATATTTATGTGTTAAAAGGGAGGCAGGGGGACATCTCGGCTAACCTTCAAAAATACAGTATTGAAAATACTCGAGGAAAATCACATAAAAAGTAAGAGGGCCTCCCAGAAGGCATGGGTGGATAGGTTGATAACAGTGAACGAGGCCAAAGAGGTTAGCAGAGACCCATTCCATTTGGTGTCCCATTCTCTTTAACTACCCAACTACAAGGGATAAGGATAAGAAAAATAAACATTAAGATGAGTTTGATGTAAAATAAAAAGATAATATTTTATTTGGGATTATGTTTAATTTAAATCAACAAACAATTCCTTTCTCATATGTCACAATGTTTATAAAAAAATGATTTTTATTAGTCTGCCATATAGGCAATGAGAATTATGTATAATGCCTAAAGAATAAACATATATCCATCCTCATTATTTCATTAATAATAATGCCCAGTCATTATAAAAAATGACCCATTTATCACTCAGCCCATTAAATATATATTTTTTAGCTTCAAGCTGTATCCTACACATAGCAGGTTAAGCAGAAGGCATCTAGTGAAAAAAAATTCTTCAATTCAATAGAGTACTCCATTCCCCATGCACTATCTGCTATAATAAATTTAAGAAATTTAATAATGAAATGTCAATAAATTCAACTAGGTATATAAAAACTAAGAGGAGAAAGCAATATTAAGTGAAATCATGATGTATTCAGTTATGGTTATTATATAGTTTTTTAATAAAATGTGAAGTAGAAGGTATCTGTGTATTTTAATAGTAGAATATTAACTTAGTATTATTTATTTATATCTTATAAACATATATTGCCATATATAATGGCATTTGATTCAGTGAACGTTTAATTTGATCTCAGTGTAAAATGTTTAATTTGATCACTTTTACTTGCTTGAAAATAATTTTATGGTTAACTTTTTCCAATTTATCTTTTTTGAACCAGTTTAGTTCATGAACTATTTACATTCATCCAGCAGAAAATATATTGTAATAACTTGTTTGAGGGTAAATTTAAATTTGTATATAACTTTTGTAGAAATGTATTAATAACAAGAAATCGTCATTTGACCTTGAAAATTTAATAATTTTGTGTGTCACAGATGCGTTTTACACTGAGAGATGTTAAGTAAAATAGCTTAAATACACAAGTCTTGCACTCCCCACTAACCTAACCTAGCAATTATAACAGATATTGTATAATTTGCACGTCCACAAAGCCGGTTTGTCTAGCTAGCGATAATGCTCGAGTATTTATTTTTACCCGTTACGTATGCCCAGCTGTCTCAGTCGTCTCGCCCGGCCACCAAGGGATAAAGTCATTTTCAACTACCATAACCATTAAAGATTTCTTTCATACTCAAAATATCGCTTAATACCAACGTTCAGTGTGCAACGGAGCCCGTTTCGCTATATTTGGAACACGTTTTCCAGGCCTGCGAGTGAAACCAACCGCCCCAAATAGCACAACCGATGCCCGTATACGATTAAGTTAAATGGAAAATATAAGGATAGTATCAAATAGCCTACCTGTGTCGTTTCCAGCAGCACGTAAAATGAACACAAAACGATTTCCAATGTAAAAACACAAAATCCTGCACTTTACACGGCGAGAGTACACAGGGCGTGCAATCACTCAATTCACAGCCGGCAATGAATTATCCACAAATGACTAATCGTACACTAAAGGAGTAAACCGAAAATACACAGATTACACTAACCTAAAATCTATGCTTTCCACAAAATGCCTAATTTAATAGAAACGAAAAACGCGCCAACTGTCAAACTAAAAAACTACAAGCACCGACGCTACGCGCGTCCGCGCGGTCCGAGTCCGCTTTAGTGACTGACTGACTGAGCCCGTCACCGCACCACTCGCCTACTCGCCACCGTCACTCGACTAGCACTCGATTCTCGCCACTCGGAACTCACTCGACGACAATCGCGAGCAACGACATGCTTTTGCCGCAATTTACTTTCCATTTATATAATATAACAACAGCAGTGCCCTTATCTCATAATTGACAAAATATTTTACTATCGCCGACGATATCTATATCCTAGTGCGGCAAAATGAGATAACCGTTGTACATGAATACTGGATGTAAAGCAATGCGACTACGTTGAGAAGACCGCGGCGCACTAGCAAAAAACGTACGAACGAACGGTCATCTATATCTGTGCGGGATAGACGATCGCCAGACGCGCATGCGTCAGGCCGCGAGTCGACGTCAGTGAATGACAAGCCCTGCGCTTGTATTAGCCGATCGATTTTAAAAGAAATGTGATGTCTTGAGCGGACCAGCGCTGATACTGCTTTTATATTTAGTACGGTAACCTAAAAGTGCACAGCGCATGCGAAAAGCTTGCTTCTTACAATATATTGTAACAGTTAACACGAGCTCCGTATACAACTTGTACTAATGTACATAATTTTCTATAGTGAGAGGGAAACGTTTTAATTATTTAGAGTGCAAGTAACAATTTGCTAAGCAAAATACATGCACTGATTTTTTTACTATAAATTCTTTATAATTATTGATGAGGTATGTTGCCCACGCGTCGTAAGCTTAATATTAATATAACATTTCTTTGACGTTGCATATTTGTGCTTAACTTTTAGATAAACCTCCTCTTGGGTCGAAATTAAGAAAAATAAAGAAACATAAAGATAATCTTTCACGTGGGTATATAATTCTATTTTATGTAGTAAAAATAAATTTTTGCACCACAAAAAAATATTTTGATCAGTAAGAGGTTCTTTCTTATGAATTCCACTTTTTATTTATTTCCATTGAATAGGAAATATTTACTGCTATATTATTTGCTGGCTTTTGCATTTTGCATTTTGTTTTTAATGAATCTAATTACAACCGAAATATTTTAAATTATTACTACGTACGGTACGTATTATTACTATGTACGATCACATCAGTGTATTCGTACTACTAACAATATAAACCTAACTACACAACGACATACATCGAATAGGAAATTTTAATATCTAAGTATTTATTAATAATTTGTTGGCGGGCTGCATTCCACAATAATAATAATATTTGCATGAGCTTTAATTAAATTCTAACGGACTTCACAAGCGCGGCTTTGTTGTAAATGAAATAATTCTAACGCTATATATAAATTTATTGAAATAATTTAATTTAATACATTCCCATTGATGTAAAATATTGTTTGTGTAATCATCTATTTAATCTGTTGTACTGTTGTTATAATTATATTATCGACTATTGTATGCATTTGTTTTGATGAAAGACTAATTAAAAAATATTTTAATAATTTTAACACATTACCTAAATAAAACATATATATATATATATATATATATATATATATATATATGTTATTATAAAGGAATTTTATTGTTTTATATTTTTAATAAATTAATTAAATTTAATTATTAAATGATCATTTGCTAATTTATATCATATATTGATATTGATTTGATATCAATATTTGATGATTTGGGATTTGATGAAATGATAAAATGAGACCAGGCGTCGCAATGCCACAAAATGTGACTGTAAACACCTGTAAAACTGACTGGTTATGGGTTCGATCCCTACTCGAGGAAATGTAATATTTATTTAAATTTGTATTTTAATTTTTTCGCTATGATGTTGAATCAAAAGCGTAGCGTTCAGTTACTTCAGTAGTTCCGCTACTTAACACGCAAATTCATCATATTTTTAAAATGTTTAAAGTTACGACGAATGCAAACGATATTTGATATATTCTTCTTGTGCATATATGGTATGACGCTTATATATTCATAGAAGGCATAAAGCATAAGACATACTGCCTTTCTTCCTACATAATTTTCTTCCATTCCATCTAAATTTCTAAGACGAAAAATGCAAGAATGTGTCCAACCCTTTTAGAAAGCCTTCGTGCTAATGGACTCCCTACATTTGTTACATTTTCTTTTAGCACGTCTTTTAGCGGTCTCTGTTTAATGTACCTACATGCGTTCTCCTAAGATTTAAAGTATTATCGTGATGGTGTTCACAAAATGAAGCAGTAAAGACACAACAACAGTTTTCTGAACAAAATTTATATAAAAAAATAAATTAAATCAACATAAGCGTAATCAGCATACAGCGTGAACGCTGTATCCGGCACAGCAGGGTAGGCAGAAGGAACCTATTATTAAACACTCCGTTCCCCACTTTCCGCCGAACTTAGGAGGCATTGAGTGTTGAGTGGAGAAACACAACGTCGCGCTTTGCCTCGACACCAGGGCGAAGAAATGGAAATATACATTTAAATTAATATTTCAATTCCTCGAGTGGGGATCGAACCCACAACCAGCCGCGATTAGTCATACTTTGTGCCCCTCCTGCGCCACGACTGGTCTCTATATTAAAAATATTTTAGAGAATACAGAAAAGGAATAAACTGAAGGTACACATTTATGGAATTTATCAGGTAAATTAAGTACAATATCACATATCTTTTCACATCTCCCGCATTATTAAGTAGGTAAGTAAATATTTTGTCCTTCGACACAATATTGCGTCTTTGATAACAAAAAGTGCAGCGTTGAGTTCCGCCACTACAAAACATTAAGCAGTCTCGAAAATTGGGTGGAAAATGGGGAACGGAGTGTCTTAACACTAGATTCCCCGCTACGATACGCTATATTAAAAAGACCATTGTCCTAAGAAAACGCATATATATTATGTACTAAACACCAACATTTTAGCCCCTTTACAAGTTGATAGTAGGTATCTATCTATCTGTATCTATATATATCTTCCCACAACGGGATCACGGTGACGTTGCGACTGCAACGCTTAATGGAATATCTCGTCTAACCAATTCTTTATTTTGTTGTTTGGTTTTAACTTTTTTGTTTATTTATTGCAACGATACTTTTTGTATGCCCAATAATCTTTTTTTTTATTTACATTTTTTCTGCGTATAGCACGTTAGGCAAAGGGAGAATTAGACGTAAGACACCGCGTTGGTTACGCACCGCCAAAACGTCGAGAACTTGTCTATTGTATGGCGGAACTGTAAACGTGACTGTTGCCACTTGACGTGTTTTAGATTCGATTCCCACTCGAGGAAATAATATATTTGATATTTTCATTCGTGAAAAACGTGAGGCTGTTTTGTAATGCGCTTTTACTGTGTTACGTCAATAACTAAGGATTTTATCATTTTATTTGTATAGGTTTGATAAACTGATTTTTTTATCTTTATATAATTTTTGTTATTTAAGTTACTATCTGCCCTTTGAGAGATATATTATACTCTAATGTATTTGTGTATAGGCCGGCGCAACTAATGTAATTGAAGAAAGATTTAATAAATATATTTTTTTCTCGAATCTGCAAACATGCCTTGTTAAGCTAAGCTTATGACATTTGGACTACTATTGCTTCTAAGCAATTTTTTTTTGCTTCACGCTGAATCACGCACGTAGCGGGCTAGTCAGAAGGAACCTGGGAGCCTAATGTCACGACACTTAATTCCCATTATTACACTTCTGCTCCCCACTTAAATATATATATGAATCAATGTTTAAACGTCTTTAGTATAAAAATAAATATATGAAATGTGTTTTAAAGTTAAATAAAAAATGCCGCAAGATTTACTTTCGTAAAATTGCAGTTAAATTATCAATTTTATCAACGATTACATATAATATGATATTAATGTAGGTACGCGTGATATGAGCGATATGAGCTGATAACAAAAATATTGTGTTTGCAAGAAATAATTAGCCTCGAGACGAAAATCATTTTTAATTTAATACTTATGTAAATTAATCACGTAAACGGCACTTTATTTTATTACTTAAAGCCAAAATAAATATTAGTAAAAATGCGTTTTTAAAAAATAATGACGTTGTTTTGAGGTAAATTGAAGGTAGTTAGATAAATTGTATGTTGTTTATATAGTCTCTATATGCTTAAGATAAGGCTGAAATTTGCATGCTTTACTTTTGGGTGGAATGTAGCTCTGAGTTGACTAGTGTACAGTTGTCGCATAATCTATTAACGACAGGCCTTGAAGCGATTAGTGATCAAACAACACTATCTAGGCGTAGCTTCAGAACTCAGGGTTTTGAGGGATATGCTTTTGTAGAATATTTAATAAAAAAAAGTAATTAATTGTTAATTTTTTTATAATCTATTGATTTTTAGGGTTCCGTATCTCAAAAGGTAAAACTGGAAACCTTATATCACTTTGTTGTCGGTCTGCCCATCTGCTAAGACCATTTATCTCGAAGATATACGTATGTATGATGGAACTTGTAGTAAATAAAGAAGGAAATTATTACAAACTTGTAATAATTATAGTTCATTTTATACAAAATGAGTAACCGCAAACTTAACTTTGGCAACTTTTGAAAAAAAAGTATGATGATTTTTTTTTTGTGTATAAAAATGGAACACAATTTTAGTACCAATAACAAACAAATATTCAACAGTTCCTGTTATGTTGTCAATTAATTATTCTAATATTTTAACTATATAAGTATTATATTAGTAATAAAACCAATAATAATTTCTCTTAAGCCTCTTTTCCTAATTCCTCCAGAACTCGGCGGAAAGTGGAGAACCGAGTCTTGACACTATATATCACTCTGCCTTCTTTGCTATATGCGGTACACAATGTAAATCTAAAAAGTTATATCTTTAATAATAATAAAAAAATAATTTAAAAATATAATTATTTTTTCATTTAAAATTTATTAAAATGTCTATTGCTTTATTTCATCAATTAATAATAATTCATACAATATTAGATTTAATATTTTTACTAATTTCAATGTTACCAATGCAAAAAAAGACTAAAAAGTAATTTATTACATAATAATCAATTTAGGTACCCCTATATGACCTACCTACCGGAGATAGTGACGTGCGTCAGTGCTTATCGCAATCAAATTAAATTACGACAACATAGATCCAAAAGCGATTGCACTGTTTGTATATATTCATAACCTTATTCATATACTAGCGACCCACTCGCGGGTTCGCCCTCTTGAACTAAAAAAATATTTATTTATTAAACTAGATTACTTACGTCTTCTAACAACATTGTCATTAAAAACAATATCTTTACCTTAAAAATGAAAGTTTCAGCCACTTCAATAAAACAGTTACTTTACAGCAATTTACAAAATATTATATATTGCTATAGCTTTTCTATTTATAAACAGATTTAAATAAAACAAACAGTCAATTGCTGAACAATTGCAATTAAATCGGTTAAGCCATTTCTGTGATTAGCGTGAACAAACGCACAGACAAACAGACAAACCGATAAACAGATGAAAATAAAAAAAATATATTGTTTTGGATTCTATTACATTGTTAAATGATCCCAATATTTTTTTCTCATAATTATATCTTCTTGTACATACACCGAACAGTTACAATTTATTATAAGTATAGATATAGATTACTAGCTCTTAGCTCCTCTGTCTATATGAAGATTTTTTTTAAATTAAAATTAGTATAGATAATGTCAGAAAATGTAGTTTGTCAACTAAAAATAACAAGTATAAAATTACATTAGTACAGTCAAACTGGGTAATTTTGACAGATACGAGCGATATTTTACAATAAAATCTTAAAATTTAAAGCACATTGCAAGCGTTGTTTTCGTGTTATTAGTGCTCTCATAATAGTTTTCATCCATAGATTTTCACATAAACCATCATTATAGAAAAAAAATCAGAATTTTGTTGGCTGTCTATGTTTCCCCATACTATATGGGTAACTTTAACATACAAAGAACCATTCATAAAAAAACTAGTCACAATTATTCTTCTTATTATTAACCTGTGAAATGATAAAGTGAAACGATGTAGGTAATAATGGGAGATTGGTTCATGTTTTTATTAAATAATAGATGTAACTGGTGTAAAAAAAAATCGCAGTTATGTCTTACATTACAAAAAAATTAAGAATGAATCAAGAGCGCAAATTATGCAACTTAATTAAAAAACAAGCGAAAATAATTTAAGCAAACCAAAAAAACAAAAGACACCAGAATTTAGCGAAAAGTGGGGAATGGAGCATCTTAATACTAGGTTCCCTCTGCATACTCTGCTCTGTGCCGGAAACAGCATGAAGCTGATTTTTGATTTTGATTTCTTACATTGTTCTACGCGTGAACACGTGTTTAATTCCATTGAATTTGTACATTGTTGCCATATTAATACATTTTTATACAGATAACAAATAAAAACTCGCACATAAAAAATCTAAGCGAATAGTGAATTTAATTAGAATGCTTCTTGTCTTCTTTAATTTGAACAATATAGTAATTGGATAGATATTATATCACTCTAATTTATTTCATGGGAAAATAGCACATATAGAGAGGAAAAATAAGCTAGGGTTAATCTCTCTTATCTACAGTTAAAAATAACTTGTTAAAAGTGCTGTAATAAAGTGAAACGATGTAGGTAATAATGGGATTAAATTCATATTATTTTTCCTCTGTATTCTTTCTTGTAGTATTTTTATAGTCATATACTTAGATAATGAAATATTTAAAGTGTAACACGTAATGGCCCAATAAATCGGCGGAAAGGTTAGTTCCTTAGGTTCCGTTTGCGTACCCTGCTATGTGCGAGATATAGCGTGAAACTAAATAAAACAATAAAATACTATATTTATAATTTTTTGCACTTAGAATATAGTTCATTCTTATGATAGATAAATTAAAAAGAATGAACTTTTTAGAATGGTTTTTAAATATAAATGAGTCAATCATTATTTATAGATCAAATGAATCCAACAGTGTATGAGACGTCTAATTCCCCGTGTTTGCACTGAACATTACTGAACAAAGTCGCCTTGTTTGAAAATAGAATGAAACAATGCAGACTAAACAGCAAAGTCAATCTGTCTGTTTGTTTTATATACCTATACCTATGGTTGTTCAAAGACAGAAGAAATTGGCCGATTGGCAGAATTTTATTGACTCACTTTCTTATAAACATACATATTATGTAAATTCAGTTTTTCAGTTAAATGGGTATAGTTAGGTAGTTAGTTTTTAGTTATTATTTTGACCCATGGTTGACTGCATCCAACAGCGCAGCGTTAGATGTGCTATTCCGCACACAGCAGGGTAGACAGAGGAAACCTAGTGTTAAGACACTCCGTTCCCTAATTTCTGCCGGCTTCGAAGCATTGCGTGTTAAGTGGCGGAATTCAATGCCGCGTTATGCCTCGACACCAGCACGAAGAAATGAAAATATAAATTTTAATAAATATTACATTTCCTCGAATGGGGATCGAATCCACAACTAGTTGCGTTTACAACTTTACAGTCACACACTTGTGTCGCCGCGCCACGACTAGCCCCTTTTCTGAAAGAACTATTACAATTTATATCATGTTATTAAAAAACTTTACAGTCAAAAATTAAAAAGAATTTATGAAACATCACAAAAGTGGTATGATTAAAAAAACGAAAAAAAAAAGAATGTATTGCGATGCATCTGCTAGAATCGTGTTAAGGACGTCGCGTCGCGTAGTATTGAATAGTTACGAGTGCGGTCGTACTTTTTCCCGCACTGAAATCCTAATCAAAATGAAGTAATAGATAATATTGCTTTATAGAAAAGTAAGTATTATACAATAGGGGTAAAATATTAGGTAAATATTTGTTTAATATTTACCGTTTTATATTAAGCCAAGCTAAGCCAAATTCTGGAATTTGGCTTAGCTTGGCTTTCAGGTAGACAGAGAGAACCTGAGAACCTAATTTTGAGATACTCTGTTCCTGTTAAGACACATCTGATCCCAACTTTCCAGCGATTTTTTGAGGCATTGCGTGTCCAGAGGCGGAAATCAACACGCTTTGCCTGCGTTACAAGAGCGAGGAAATTAAAAGTGAGATCGAAACCACAACTATCGCGTTTACAGTCTTACCCTCGTACGATGATGACCTCCAAGAGTATCTCTAAATTTATGTAATAAAATATTTTTTTATCCCTATCTTTCCTTAACGAATTATAAGTGCTGGCTGCTATTATAATACGATTTATTTATAATGCATGTATGTAGTTAAAAATATTTTATAGAAGGTACGAGATAACAAATTTAACAAAGCATTACGTGTATAAAATGGAATGCTAAGACCAAAGACTCGGTGACCTTTTATGTACATAACCTAAGGTTATTATGAAAATACTAAAGCTTAATAAGCGTTTGCGTTATCACATATTTAAGTATATGAAATTAATAAAATACCAAGCTATAGGCTTGTATTTAATAAGTAAGTCTAAGTAGTTATATTTTTTTCATTAATAACTTCGCCTGGTTGGTCTGCACTTTTAGAGGTTAAGTAAACTTATAGGTATTTTTAAATGGGTATTATCCAAAGGCTAAGGTATATTTAATTGTTTAATGTTTTTTATAAATACGATGTTGTAGGAATTAAACTTCTTTTTAAAAACAAAAAGAAATTTTCCCAGAGCTTGGAAGTTCATCTATGTTTTTCCTATTTTAAAAAAAGGAAATAAAGATAACATACGCAATTACAATTAATTAATATATTATATTTATGTTAAATACTTTTTCGAAAGTCTTTGAAAGTGTACACTATTCTTCGTCCTATCCTCTCTCTTTATTCCAAAACTATAATTTCGGTTGAACAACCCGGGTTCAGGTAGGTCGACAGTTTCCAACTTGGTTACTTATACCTTTTACTTATCTAAACAGATGAAGAGTAAGAAACAGGTCGAATCTATGCTATGACTTGACCAGTTCTTTTGATAAATTGGACCATGAAATCCTAATTTTAATTCTAAAACAATGTGCGTATGTGATCTGTGACTCATCGTTATCTTGGTTTCGCTCATATCTGGCTAACATAGTTCAGCAGGTAATAGTCAAGGATAAATAGACACACTTCAGACTCATATATTACTATATCAGGAGTACTTCAAGGAACTCACTTAGGACCTACTCTTTTTTCCATATTTATTAACGATGTAACACTGAATGTGCAATATAGTTTCTGTTCATTGTTTGCGAATGATCTCAAACTATATCCAAGAATCAACTCCATCCAAGAAAGGTGCATCAACGATAAAATGGACTGAACGGGTATACCTATTGTGTGATCATGCAAATGCTCACACAACATGAAAATACCACTAATTGAGTCGCAATAACTTGAAACTATAAATAACATCACTCGATGCACAAATATACAAAATACAATGTAGTTTTAGGTAATTTTAATTTTAGTGAATTCTTATTGTACTATGCAATTTATAAAATGGTCTATTGAATTGTTTATTTGTAATTTTATGGTAATGTAAGTTAATGGTAATGTCTAAAAGTATTTAATTAGAATTTTAATTGTTTTAATTATAATTTAAGTTATTATCACATATTATTATCACTGTGGAGGCCAGTCGTGACGCAGTGGCACGAAGTGTGACTGTAAAACCGACTGTCGGTTCGATCCCCACTCAAGGAGATGAAATATCTAAGCGCGGCGTTGAGTTCTGCCATTCAACACGCAATGCCTCCAGAATTCGGCAGAAGGTGGGGAACGGAGTGTCTGAACACTAGGTTTCCTCTGCCCACCCTGCTGTGTGCGGGATACAGCGTGAAGCTAATTAAATTTTTTTTTGTCACAATGATAATAATTATCATTGTTAATTAATCAGGACTATTTTGTGAACGCTGTACATATGTATAATTAATTGTATTTGTAACAAAAACAGACTGATACATGAATTTTCATTTATTTTTACATGTTACATGTATTGTTGATGGGTCAATAAATAAATAATTAAATAAATATTTGTTGTTATAGCGGCTACAGAAATACATAATCTGTAAAAATGTTAACTGTCTAATTATCATTCATGGCCGACAGACAGACAGCGGAGTCTTAGTAATACTCTCGTATTGCCCTACCCTTATCCTAAAAAATTGCAATTACGTGTTTGTTCCCCCCTCTACGAAATGTCTTGTCTCTATGAAATGTCCTACTTTTATTATTAGGAGCTCGTGGAGCTTCTGTGTAATATGCATATTATGTAGACCATATTATCCCATATGCACATCATGTATTGTTATGAGGTGTTTCAACTCTGTAGTAGCTACCCAATTTGACTAATTTGGGGTAAAGGGACCTTCAATTGTTGATATTTATTTTGTAGTGACACTTGGAAGAAAGTCAAATTATAAAAAAAAACAAATGTGCTTCGAACTATTCTTTCGCTGTTATGATAAAAGTCTTTGTGGAACAACGATGAAATTTTTGTATATATATAATGTATAGTACTTACTATAGAGCACCCTCATGCACGATATTCTTCATTTTATACTATTTTATAAAATAATATTGATTTGACATTCCTGATCTATTTAAAAAAAATATCCCACAATAAATTAGAAACATATATTTAGACAGACGGACAGGACTTCACGCTTTTTCCCTCATATCAGAGAGGGAACTCCGCATTTTGTCTGACAGAGCGGGGTAATAAAATCAATTTAAATATAATCATTTCCCCGAGTAGAAATTGAAGCTATAATCATCGCGATTAAAGTCAGATACTGGCCCACCACGACACGACTGTTTTACTATACAAAGTAATTTATTACATAAAACTTTCATGAAGAAAACACAGCTGAAAGTATAGTATAAATTTAAGAGGCCTATTGAAATAATAACACGGCATTAAAACTGCTACTTCAACGCTTGTGCCTACATTATGTAATGTTACTAAATAAAACTTTCATTTTTAGGGTTCCGTAGCTTGTAAGGAAACAAAGAAACCTTTACTAGATCACTTTGGTGTCTGTCTATCCGTCTGTCTGTCTGACCCTTTACCTCAGGAACGCTTAGAGATATCGAGTTGAAATTCAAACCATATACTCGTACACAGATTTACAGCCCTATGCTTTTCTATGGCTATTTATATCGCAAAAAACGTTTATTTCGATACTATAAAGAGAATTAAAATTAATAGAGTATTTCCGGTTGATCTAGAATTATGAAGTTGAAATGAAAAAGCAACTAGCATCTTCAGGTAGTAAGTACTAGCTTAGAAAAAAAAACTATACATTTGTAATGACATAAGAAAAAATAATAGTCTTCATTAGGGGCAAAATTAGGTGTTAAAGGCAGTAGTTAAAGTGAGGTATCAGATGAAAGGGCTAAGTTTGAGAAAAAGCTTGATACTTACAATTTTTGTACGGAACCCTCGGTTGACTCGCACTTGTCCAGTTTTTTAATTTAACTTAGCAGGGTTTGATGGTTCTAGTGGTAGTAGTTTTAACTGTAATTTTACATATATACTATATCTATGCTTAATATGAAGCTAACAGAAGTTTGAGGCCGTCGTGGCACAGGGGCAAAAATGTCTGTTCGTAACAGTTGTCGATTCAATCTCTACTCGAGGGAATGAATTATTATATATTAATATTTTCACATTTGACACTAAGGCAAAAGCCCGGCGTTGTGTTACGCCACTCAACACGCAATGCCTCGAAAAATTTATCAGAATGTGGGGAACATAGTGTCTTAAAATTCGGTTCTTTCTGCCTACCCTACTGTATGCGGGATACAGCGTGAAGCTGATTTTTTTTAAATTGTTTAGTTGAACGCGCTGATCTCTAGAAAGTACTGTTCGAATTGTAAAATTACTTCGACGTCTATCTCTTCAGTTCATTTATCGACGAGGGCTATTTATACCTACATAACGTTAATTGTTTTGATGTAACCCACTGAATCACTAACATCTGACCACTGGAGGGAACACAAGTAAAAGTTATTTATAAAGGTTTCAAGAAAGTGTTGATTTAGTAATAGTCTTCAAATTATAATTAAATAGACAAATAAAAACTATAAAAAAAATCTATACACTTTTTTATGTCTCTATCAATTGTTTTTACTTGCCACATAATTCAGGGCTATAAAATGTATGTATCTATGAATACTTTCAATGGAACCGAAACATAAAACATGTGCAATGTGCATAATTGCAACTCTTTCAAAGAGATATTTTCGAATGGAAACGCAAAATTAAGCCTTTGAATGGAATAGCCGTAAAGCCCAACTCGAAATACCAAATCTTTCACTTCTTCGTTAAGATTTAAATGAAAATATATATACAAATTTGACCTTCTACTGTAGTTTATGTTATACTTTATATGTTATTTTGTATAGTTGCTTTTGTTGAAATTTCATGTTAAAGTTTGAATGGTGGGTAATTCACATTCGATATATTAATTTTTGTATTGAGATTTGAAAGACCGGGCCAAAGTGACTTTACATGTGACTGCGATTACACGATTACGATGTGATACGATTTTGTGGAATTAGATTTAATTCGAGAAAGTATTAATATGGTAAATATTTCTATTTAAATTATAATCTATGTCTGAAAGGGGCAAAACAATGAACATATGTATATACATAAAGATATAGATTTTTTCTAAGAAATTTAAAAACAAGTAATGTTTCTGGCGAATATTCCTAAGCGTAAACTAAACTACTCATAAACTATTCAACCCATATATTCTATACAGCGCAATCATCAAAAATCATATAGTCATTGCACTTGAAATATTACTCGAGTAAAGTAAGAAAACAATAAATTCAATAACCGTAGAAACTATATTGGGCATGATATCGATGTACGTACATTTATAATCCAGGATAAGAGGATAAATTATTTCGTGACGCATTTGACTTAGTTTTGACGCACATCTTCGAATTTGATAATTCGATAAGGATAAGTATTTGCCGCATTGTCGTTTTAATGTAAATTAATCACACTTTGAAAGGCGTTGGTAGAAGTTTATGGCTTGATTATAATGATTATATCATATTACAGAATATAATATATCTTATTTATAGTAGCGTCATGGTTTCTGCCCTAATAGCAGGGTACGCAGAGGGAAATTTAGTATTATGACATTATGTCTGATATTCTTCGCACAATTTTCAAGACATGAGACCGTGTGTTGATAAATTCCACACAGACAAGTATTAAAGGGAAAGGAGAGGGACTGACCGGAACTGACTACTAATAATAAATAATACTACTATTACTACTGGTAATCCATTAAAAAATAAATTTCCACCAAAAGAAAATATGAATGTTAATATTGATGTCCACAGATTATTCAAATTGGTTTATATTTTTATGAACACAATAGATACATCTTGAAATAAAAATTTATTACTATAATACTAAGGGTTATAATAAGAATAGTTTAGTATTAGCTTTCGTAGAAATTATTAATTCTAAACAATACCTACTCTTTTAGATTATTCTTAAAAAAACAATTTATTTATTAAACTTATCTCGTTTCAATTCAACACGCATAATCATAAGATTTTTTTTCATATTATTATTTTAATATGCATTTCTATTTCTGTTCTTTTCCATAGAATTAGTAACGTTAATCGTTAAAATACTTTTGACTAATTAAGTAACACAAAGATATATTATTTAAGGTGTAGGGCGAGTGGTTTCATCACAATTGGTTGTTTTTTTCAGCTTCACGCTATATCCAGTATTTAGCAGGGTAGGCCTTAGAGGGGGCCTAGTGTTAAAATATTCCGCTGCCCACTTTCCGCTTTTTTATTTCACATTAGATACCACTTGAAACGGTTCACAATAACGTAAGTTTAAGATTTTCATAACTTTAACTACATTTGTTATAATTTTTTTAAAGAATTTATTTTATTTTTGATTTTTGTAGTTTGTTTTTTTTAATGCTGTAAAAATCACAATGTTGTCCAGTTTTTATCTTTTTTTTGTTCACAGCGAAAACCACAACAAAAGCTTGGTTTAGTAAACATCTTCTATATCATATTTAAATGAATACAAATATTTCACTCAGTTAGACTTGAACCGACAACTTCTTCGGTTAGATTTTCAATGACGATATTAGTCATGTTACTATTTTAAATACATAAAGATAGATGGACGGATGTTAAAAATAAGCTTTCCAGTTGTTTTCATTCACTATCTATCTTATGCATGAGATTCACGTGTACAAATGACATCCATCTATCAATACAGTTATTTACCGTATTGCCTCGTTTTTAATCATGAAATAAAGATAGTAGGCTCAATAAACCTCCATTGTGATCTAAATGTAAAAATCCTAGATTTAAAAATAAAAAAAATCTAATGAGTAAAAGTAAAATAATGAATTAAATATAATTTTAGGTGTAATCACAAAAGTAAATCATTGACATATTACTTATTTTTTATCTTTCAATGTTATAAAAGAAGATATCAGCATCTTTTATCTTATATATTGACTATAATACGCAGTCATGTTCTTAATCGTGTAGTTTAAATTATATCCTAAGAATTGTAGTGTGATTTTCAATAATAGACAGAGCGATCATATTTTTGTAGGTTCACGCTGTATCTTGCACATAGTAGGGTAGGCAGACTATACCTCAGAACCTAGTGTTAAGAAACTACCTTCCCATTAAGGCACTTGAGTTCCACACTTTCCTTCGAATTCCGGAGGAATTCGTGTTGAGAGCGGTGGAACTCAAAGCTACGCCTCATTACCTCATTGTTATTTCGTTAGTATTTATAATTCACATATCTAGACATAGTTATTAATTTGTATTTTTTTTCAGGGCTACAATTCCAAGCTCAAAACCAAAATGATCTTCCTTTATTATATCTTACTCCCGTATGTCACGGGATCTTTGAAATCAAAGATATTTTGGCTATTAGAACACGAAGACCATTTATTTACTATACATTTTTTTTTTTTAATATTAATAAAAAAACTAAGGCATATAGGCCCATATAGCCACAATCCTTTAGTACATGCGGGCAAAGCCACGGCTTGAATACTAATAATAAAAGAATATTGTGTATAACGTACCACAACAAGAAAAAGAATTTTAATCGTCCTTCAAAGGGAGCGGAGCCCCTTAACAATTTAAAAATATTTTTAAATATCGTGTTTAACTCTTAATTGTTATTGTTATTGCTGTATTCCAGTTACATGACCGAGTTTTCATTTCATTGATTAAGTATATAAAAGATATGCCTTTCTTTGGCATTTTTGAAAGTTTTAAAAGTGAAAGTTACGCATATCCAGTATTAAACGACATTTTTATAATAAACTAGTTATAGGTATTTGTATATTTCATCCATATTTGGCCTTTAATGTGTGCTGTGTTGCCATGGGCGTAAGAATGGGGGAGGCCGGGTGACCCGTGCCCAACCCAGAATAATTTGAAGTCCATCTTAGAATGTTTACCAATTAAAAGGTTAGGTTTCCTTTGCCTACCCTGCCGTGTGCGGGATACAGCGTGAAGCTGTTTTTTATTACTTATATTAATGTCTCCTAGGTAGCCCTAAATAATAAAGGAGAGACAAATATATTTCATTCCATTAAACAACATGCATATTATACTCACGGACGAATAAGATAATATTATATTACAAAGAGGGCTGAACGCAATGTTATTATCACGTTTTCCCTAAGTAACAACAAGTTACAATACTGAAACAAAATGTAAGATATTCATAAGAAATTTTAAACATCTTTTTGTCATATTATTTTTTTCAAACATACAAAGTTATGTAACGTATTTAAAAAAGAATCCACATCATAGCTGCAAGTATTTTTGGTAATAGTTTTTTTTACAGGCTTTAAAGAAGGCATTTTGAACTGAAATTTTTAACTTAAATCTATATTTTTATTTTATAGGTTAATTTTGTCAGGTCTGATATAAGATCTTAGTCATGATGTTTTTTGGCCTTTGACTATTTCATTTCATTCCCGGAACTACTCGGCGTAGAACGCTGAAATTTGGAAAATTCTTTCACCTATATGAAAGGTGAAAGAATTTGCCGAAATTCCTACGGGAACGGGAATAACTTATTAACTCACGCAAAGAAAGTTGCGAGCTACGATCTGTATGCTATAAAATCTTTTTTTAGAAATGTAAATCTTTATTAAAATTGACAATAGTAGAAATAACTGGGACCAGTAGGATAATATTATAGTATTGAATTTATATAGTCTGTGCCGTCTAAGTTCGGCAGCCGGGCGGCGATGACGTCATCACGGCGCGCGCAACTGATCGATTCACTTAGGATTTCCAACCGCTGCAGCGCTTTTACATAATATAAATAGAATGCTTCTTAAGCGCTTTATAACTTTTACATTATTTAGATGTATCATTAAGCTAATTCAGCGCTAATATAATGCTGCAAAAAAAAGACATTTTTTTATTGATATTCTTAGTGGTGTTTTACAGCGGATCTAGCGCTGACAGATATTGCCAATTAAGACAAGAGTTTTCATCTTGAGCGCCAATTTCAAACCGCTTTAAATTTAGTCGATAAATAAATTTTCACCATTATTTTTAAGTTATTATTTTTGGAATTAATCAATCTATGATCAATCAAAGAATCTATGATTAAAAGAGTATTAAATATATGTAAAACGTTAGTAGGTAATGTATAACGTTATTTTAATAAACAATTTACTGCTACTTTTCCGTAATTGATATAATATATTTCTCATTCACGAAGGTATGAGATAAAAGTATAGTAGTAAATATAATTATTAAGAAAAAGAATATTTATGGATGTAAATAATATTATGCAACGACGTCTATTGAAATTTTTAATTAATAATAATTATGATTTAAATTTATCGATTTCATGGATAAAGATATGATTGTTATAATTATAGAATTTTCAAATTTTATAAAATTTGAAGTGGAAAGAAACAAATATTAAAAGAAACGAATATTAAAAATAAAGATTGTTTTTATATTAAAAGCCAGGAACATTTTAAAAATCAAATTTCAAATCTAAAAATATTTCTATTCTCCTCATTTTACTGTAAATACCATAGAATATTTTGCAAATTTTCATAATTAATGTTTAAATACGATATGTGATAACATCTAAAAGCCACCTTGTTCTCAAACTTGAGACGGACTTTAATACTATAAGAATAAAACTACTATAATAAAATATAACGCACAGGTGCTGCTTTACATTAAATTGTGATGTATTGGCATCGGTCAGATTATATCCTCCATTTTTACTATCGGTCAATATGAGACAGTATCGTTGTGATTCCGTTGTTACTTTTGTTGTTTTTTAATAAACACCTAATGGTCTTAAGTGTTGTTTTCTGATTATTATAATTTATTTTTTTATATTTTAAAACACAAGTAAATCTGGGCCAAATTTAATAGAGACAAATTTATTTTTACAAAATTAATTTTAGCAACAGTATTTCTTAGTTTACATTTTGTCTCATGCCAAAATTAATAGGGTATTGGTATTTTATATAATCAAACATTTATAGTAAACAGTTTTTCATGGATCCAAAAAGGTTCTTATGTACAGTATGAAAGTTTTACTAGCTATTATTCTTATTTTCTGAAATGTTTTATTTTCAATGGAATCATAATGTCTTAATTCCATTTAAAAATAGATGGAATCTATTTTTAGAAGTACTTTGTATTTTGTGTCTCTGAAGTTTATTGAATAAATGTTTTTGAAAAAAAAAAAGGTAACCTTGTATATTTTATAAAATATTAAATTAGGTCGCATGACAATATTACAATATTAACTATATTGTAACTGTAACTTTGATTCGTTCGTGTAACATTGGCAGTGGGTCAATGTAGGTTGGGTCGATAGACAAAAGAAAAAAATATATGAATGTCTATCGGTGAAAAGTATTACAGAAGTGCTAATAAAAAAAAATACTCTTGCGCTTGTGATTTAAACTTTAAGAAATAGATTCACTGTACTATTTTATTATTATGAAATGAAAATAATGAAAAATAAGATAAAAAACATCATCTGTCATAATGCATTAATGACAAATTGTAGCGCTTCAGTAATTCAATATGGCGGACGCGCTTGAGTGTTGAATTTATTATTCGACTAGCGGCCCACTCGCGGCTCCGCCCGCAAACCATCTATAATACTTTTATTATGCTGCATTTATCAACAGATTGATATAGTCAATCATAAACAACTTGTTTTCATAATTTTGAGAAAATGCACAACGTGGCTGCTGCAAGTCACCGCGGCGAGGGCAGTCCCCGCGCGATTCGGACCTGGGCTTGCGGTTGTCAACATTGAAAAGTATACATCCAAATTAAATACTGTAAAAGCCGATGTTTATCTTTATAAAATTTCCTTGATGATGATGATGATATCCATGTCAAATAAAAAACTATGAAATAAAACCTTCAAATATTTTTTGTCAAGAAATGCCATATTGTGACTTATTTATTAGAAATAGATATACGGTATCGCGGATATTTATTTAGAACTAGTTAAGTATAATATTTCTGCCATACAATATACTAACATATATTTGGCTAGTTTTGCAACGCTTAAAGACATTCATTGGCTTTCATTATTCTTTAAGGCTAGCTAAGAACAGTGTTAGAGCGTAATGTTATATATCCTATAGCAGTCCTGAAGAATGCAGTTTCTTAATCTTAGCATTTAAACAAACAAAGGAACAAACTCTTTCGCTTTATATTTTATACTAATATAGTGTAGATTCTTGGTAGTAATTATTATCAAGTCTGTCATTACATTGTTGTGATGAATTATGGTATTATGTATTAAACATTAAAAGGTTGCTAAATGAAAAAAATGTAACCTACTTAATCTGTGTTTCAAGTCACTCTGATGTATTTTTCAATTTACACATCACAAACATCGTATAAAACAAAAACTGTAAACTTTATTTCAAATAAAAAGTAACATATGTATGTGTAAAGCGCAATGCAATCGTATATTTCTCGCATAAAATCGACTTTTCAAGATATTATTTCCGATTATAAAATCTACGTTGAATCACTGTTGACTTTTTATTCCTATATCAAGTCAATTAAGTACTCTAGTGTGTATACAAAAGTTTTTTTTTTATATTTGACCATAGTTTTAACGTATTTCTATGAATATACAACAGAAAGCTTATCGTGCGCTGGAAAATCACTATTCTGAATTTAAAAAGTTGTCGCTTGAATTTGGCAGTTTTTCTGGGGTTTAGAAATCAAAGCATAAATAAAAAACTTGTAATAAATAGATTTGGTTACCAAACACAAAACATAGAACAAATTGCATATTTTAAGGATGTTCTTTAAAGTGGGGAACGGAGTGTCTTTCACTATGTTCCCTCTGCTTACCCTGCAGTGTGCGGGATACAGCGTGAAGCTGAGGTTCTTTAATAAATAACAATAGAAGTTGTTTAATAGCTTGCTTAATAGAAGAACTTGCATTAGGCGGTGATAACAAACGCAGTATGTTTGTTATAGTAAATTCACTCTATGTGCAATATGAAATCATTCGAAAATTAACTAAAAAGACTTTCAGAGCTATGAAAAATATATAATTTGTACCTATTACCTAGGCTTTTAAGTATTAATTTTAAAATTCAATCCTTTATTTTACAGTTACCACTCACGGAACTCACAACTTCTCACTCACGGAACCTTGCAGTTAAAATGCTATAAATAAGAATAAAAAAAAATAAATACATTCAACATTTTACAGTAACTGAATTGTTTGCAATAGAGGTCAATGGGGGCCGAGTGCGCGGTGTGTGAACATTATTACAAGTTTTAAAATAAAAATTTCATTTTCATTTTTGATGACCATCTCGCGTAGTGCGACTGTGTGATTCGATCTACTTATGTAAGAGTAGGGCAGTATGAGTTTGAATCGGAACCATTTTTTGTGTAGATTCCATATTCGTAGTACTATCTTAGTATAATAATCATTTAAACCTTTCTAGAAAGTTCCAGTATAATATTGTTTGACAACGATCTTGTTATATTTTATATTACATTAGTTACAAAAAGAAAACAATAACCTATATGCATAAAGAGAAAAAATCTAAGCACAAACGAGTGTTTTATTTTTTATCCAATATCCAATCATATATTTATTAATCCAATTTCCAAAAAATGTATATGGGATCATTTCTAAAGCTTACCATATAAAACGATAAACATCAAAATCAAACATTATTGACAGTCAGTCAAATCAAAGTCAATCGCATGGAATACATTAAAATAAGAAGAAAGAAATCAACATTTATTAGAATCAATACACAACCAAAACAACAACAACAACAACAACAGTAGGTAAGTTATTTTCTAAAATAGATCTAAAATAATACTTGAGGATTCAAAGAAAAATATCATATTGTATAATTAAGTGAATATTATATTATTCCATCTAATCTTTAAATCGCATTTAAAATAAAATATAATAGTGTATTCTAAGTTTAAAAGTTAGTTTTTATAGTGGTTCTATGAATAATTAGAATGTTAATATTATAACGAGTGAAAATTTTCCCAACCACATATAGATTAAGTATTATTAAAATCGTTAACATACGAGTATTTTTTTACGTATGTTAAAGTATTACGTGGTTGTATTATGTACTCATATGTACATGTATACACAAAGAACACCGTCCTTGAGTGTGTGTAGTAACTTAACTACAGTACGGTCGACGTGTCGTGGCCGCCTTCAAGTTATCAGTTCAGAAAGTCTTTCTTCAAAGCAGCCACGACATCTCGGCCGTACTGTACAATTTAGTTATATATTTAATTAAGATGTCGCATTTCAGTGATATGATAAAGTAATGGATGCGTACAATTTATCAAAGGAGGAGTACGTCAATTGGGTGGTGTGTGGAGGATCTCTGTTGGAACTAGCAGCTGATCAGAGAGCAAGCACAAAGAAAAAAACTTAAATAGGCCAGTCGTGTCACCGCGATATGCGACGCTTAGTTCCGCCACTGTAATGTCTCCAGAATTTGGCGTAAATTGAGAACGGAGTGTCATAACAGTTGGATCCCAGGTTCCCTCCGCCTACCCTTTTGTGCGTGGAATAAAGCGTGAAGCTAAAAAAATAATAAAAAACAAAATCGGAGCTTACTAAAAGTGATTAAGTAGCCTTATATTTGACACATAAAGACTCCTATAGCTTTTGGAGAGCAATTGGCAAGTTGATGAAAGTAAATTATTTATACACCAGAATTGTGGATGAAGTACACACGCACCTCAATTTATGCAACGTGCAAACAGTATAAATAATGAGAAACAGAACGGCGGACACCTGAAATCACTTTTTAAGCAATAAAATCATATTAAAGTCGACTGTACAAGTGAACGTCCGGTTTCTGGTGCCGTATAAAAAAATGACACTCTTGAGATGCAAGTAAGTAAAAAAATATTTGATATTTTCATATCCACGCTCTGGTAACGAGGCAAAGCGCGTCGTTGAGTTCGTTTATTCAACACGCAATGTCTCGGGAGACGAGAACTGGGCGGCAATTGGGGGACGGAAGTGTATTAATGAAAACTAGATTCCCTCTAGTAGATTCCCCTAGTGTTAAGAAACTCCGTTTTGGTTTACAGTTTAATCTGGTACATTGTTAATTTGAAATTTTATTCCAGGAATAAAAAAATATACATTTAAAAAAATCACAGATATACAACTAAATTTTTAAGCATTGGCTTAGTCTGATAGTAATCTGTTAGTAATCTGATAGTGTTAAATGACATTAAATTAGTAAGCCGGAAACTGGTGGGGTAAACACGTTCGAGAGTGGAGATGAAGCCTTGGCAATGGTAATGTCGTCCTCCAGCTAGATGAGGTGATGACATTCGCAAAGTAGCTGGCAAAGGCTGGTTGCAAAGAGACGAAGATCGAACTCATTGGAGAGGACGAGGACCGGCTGATTAGGATGATGAAATCAGTAAACCTCAGTAGGTATTATTAACACCATTGTGGCATAAATGGCACATACCTGCTTACACAAGATAGTTTTGAAACCTAACGTCAACCCCAATTTATATTTTTAGCAGCTATCCTAGTGTGAATATAACATATTGCGGCCGTCATCATTTAATGTTATAATATCAATATGAAGTCATTTTAACGTCAATTCATTCAGACATTGACGTTTCTGGTCAAGGCTGTTTTACAAACTTCATACAGTCTCCTTCTTCAAGGTTCAGGTTTCGATCAAGATAAAAATAGAATAATAGAATGGAGAAAAGACAATGAAGATTAGTCAGTTAATATTAAACTACAAATCCTCATAGTAATATTGGCGAAATAAATTCTGCATCACTGGCACTGGCCTATAAACCGTAAAATAAGAAACAGAACTAATAGTGTATAAACATATATTCGTTTAGTAAATTTGTAGTATAAATATCGGCCGTAGAAATTTGTATTATAATTAGTACAGTTTTTGAATAATATTAACATGAAACTAGAAATCCTTTGCTAGAGTTATCTAGCCTCTTTGTGCCATATCTGATCACGTAAGCAACCCTTGTATTGAAAGCCCGATCTTGTCTAGGATAAGCTATACCTTATGTGGAGTAAAATGTACTTGATATAGGTATTGGTTATACATATGTGTAGATCTGACCAAATCTCTTGTTACGTTATTTATTTCTTTACTTTTTGTTTTAAAAAATATTTTCTATCCGCAACGCTTGGAGTACGGGCTGACGGCTTTTAAGTAATGGAAAAGTTATATTAACTCATTCGCAAACTCTGGTTTTATCTTTATCGTTATATTACATTGTAAGTTTTTAATATATGTTCTAGTATTTTCTGACTGTAAACGCGATTGTTGTATGTTCGATCGAGGGTATTTAAATTATTTTCTTTTCCCACCCTGGTGGAAAAAACGTGGCGTTGTGTTTGAACATTTTGGCGCAATGTCTCAAAATTTAAAAATGGAATGTTCCAGCACTAGGATCCTTCAGTCAAAATCAAATGAAATTAATAATGAATCGTGAAATCTCTGATAAAAAATTTAAATTCTAAAAGTGCACGCGTTGCGACGCCGACAAAATTCATAATTGCATAGGTAGGTATACCTACCTAATATATTATATTATAATAGTTTAGTAATTTATAAGCTTTATTACTTTCTGCGTTGTGGATCTTTTTCGGTTTAAGTTTTTATTAAAAAGATTTATATATTTAGTCTCTGCGTGTTGAGACAATAGACAATAATAATGATGTGTCACTAGGTTTCATTAAGTCATATAGTATGTAAGTTCCATAAAAAATAATTGAGTTCAAATGAAATCTTTTTAAATGTCAATTGTCTATTCCAAACAACTTCTAGAGTTATCTCTGCTAAATTTGTCTTTTAATATAAACTTATTAAGGAATCTATTAGTTTACGCGGGTATCCCAGGCCCCTAGAGGATCCCCGGATGAGTCTAAATTAAGCCTTTTTAATTAAGTTATTTTATAATCCTTCGACTATAACACCAAATTATGTAAAGTGGTTTATAATAAATTGCATGTTTAGATTTTTTTTAAATCTATTTATATATCGTGTAGGTATAATAAATAGTAGATATTGAAATAATATTTGTGTTTATATATAATATATTAGTCGTAGCTTATAATTTTGACGTTCAGGATGGAAAATAGAAAATCACAATTTTCTGTGTGTCCGTAGCAATTTCGAGAAAACTTCTGTTAGTCCCCTTTCATCCATCCATCTCTAACCTACATATAATATTCGTACATATGAAGTAGGTAGCAACCCAAGGATTAAACAGTTTTATATTACATAGGCATATAATATATTGTGAGAGCAAAACACGAATATATAATAAAAATATTAGTACCGTTGCGTTTTTAGTAAGTTTCAGTATGACTGTACATGCTATAATAATGGGTCCAAACCTGCCTCAAGGAACAGCTTGTATACAAAAAATATTGATAAAATTATAGTTATTAAGTGATGATAAAAATTCATTCTTCACCTACATAGAGCAAAGACTTAAAGATTTATTAAATAATATTTGCAACCAAAAATTTACTTCAGTGGCTTAAGATGAAAATCAAATGATAACATTTTTTGCCGTGTGATCCCGGCTTAGAATAGGATCATCCTGGTACTGGTGGTGTCGTAAGA
>DWAO01000341.1:0-27227 GCA_018230605.1 Heliconius congener
GAATGTATCATTATAATCTGTATGGAATTGAAATAAAGCTTATTATTATTATTATATTATTATTATTATAAATCCTCTATGTTAAACATACATGCATAAAGAACGACTTTCGAGTTATAAGTATTATTGGGATATTGTCTAACAACAATAACTGCCTGAGACCATCGTAGTGCAATGGGAAAACGTATGCCTGAAAACACGGCATTTGTGGGTTCGATGTCCACTTCGGAAGATGGTTATATGAAATTTATCTCCATGCTTCTCCTCTAGTAGACGCAGTGCGGCGTTGAGCGCCACCACTCAACATGCAAAGTCTTAAAACCTAGATGGAAGTGCAGATCAAAGTATCCTATATAACTAAAGCTGTATAACAATATATTGTATAACAATATTATGTTTATAAACATACAATTACTTAACTGAATTGTTACATAAAAGTTTACTCCCAAGCCCATTATGGTCCATTAAGTATAAAATCAATCTTTCCTTAGACGTAGAGAAAACATTTCTGTTACTTTGATATAAAGCATATTTTCCTATGTCAGGATTTTATGTATAGTCTATGAGGTAGCATACTGAAAGAAATATTACTTATAACATTTTTTCACAGTCAACTGATGTATATTAACATTTAAAAGTATGTATTATTCACATTCTTGACATTATAAGTCTACTGAAATTCCATAAAACATTAAAGCAATTAAAAGACTAATTCTAATCTAAAATATTTTTTTTGGAATATTTTTTATTATTCTACACAAATTAATGACTCTTCAGAAATTTTACCTTTTATAGCTCCAATATAGCACTATTTTCATTCAAAGTTTAAAGTCATATTTCAATAAACCGTTTCACATTGTTTCTTTTCTCAGTAAAATAATGAATCAATGAAAACTTCTTAGTTGATAAAGTTATCATTTATAAATCAGTCGGCTGTATAATTCGAAATTTATTTTATTTTAAAATTGAATACTTTTAACATTTTTTGGTTCAGTGGCAGCCTTTTAACCATTTGCACCTAGTAAAAGTACTGCATCGAACAAATTGTGGGTGGCACACACTGAAAAAGTTTCTGGAAAATATAAACGCGCAGCAGAATAAATTCATGGCATGAAGAACATCAAAGATTTAATGGGAGTCAAAAGCGCCGTAGATATACTTCACCTAACGTTCTTGTTTAGATGAAGTATAGGCCTGGCCTAAACATGCAAAATTAACTACCAACAAAATCCGCAGTAAACATATTAAAATACAAAAAGAAAACAACAAAAATAAATAACAAGCTCTTACACTATAAAGGGAATTATACACACAATAATCCGTAGAGCGCCATCTAGCGGGCAGTAGGATAATCCCTATAATTGACGTTAAGAGTACGCTGACGACAAAACGGCAATTGGCTTTTGTTTCACAATTAGTGAGATTATCTATACTTATTGAGGCAGGATTGGGGCATAATTGTTTATTGACGATGGTTGTGGGTTCAATTATTATATATTTATTTAAGTTTTAAAGAATCGTAAGAGGTTTAAGTCTTAAAGGATAAAAGAGTTGTGCTGTCAGTTATTTTTGTTGGATCATTTAGTAAATATATAATTATTTATTTTTTGTGCCACCTATTGTAGTTTTGTGATTTTTTTTTTTTAAATGTAGAATTTTTTTTTAAATTTCTCATGCATTGCCAATTTTCGACATTGCGTGCTTACTAGCGGAAAACAACACCGCACTATGCCATGAAACTAATTTACGCCCCCGAATGGAAATGGAACTAACACCACACAATTTAAGCCAAATATCATCGCACTGCGTCAAGATGACTCCGTATATCAATATAATCTTTGTATATTTATGTATATTGTATGTGTTTTATATTTTATAGTCAATTTATATATATAGTATAGAACTTTTAATGAGGCAAGTCGTCACGTGTGACTTCACGTTCGTGTAATCTGATATTTCCAACAACCCCTCGTGCTAGGGTTGTACACCTGCTTTCAATAAGAATTTTAATATAATGTATTTTCTAAGTTTGACTTCACTCGATCGACTACCTGTTGCTGTTGAATAGCGGAAGCCAACGCCGAACTTTGTCTAACAGAGTGAGGAAATGAAAATAATTCGTATCCCAGAGTGGAAATCGAATCCACACCAATCACGTGGGTGAGTGACACATTGTTTCGTTGCGCCACAATAATTGATAGCGATTTTATTATACGAGATATATTTTGAATAATCAAACATTTTCTCCATAATAAAAGAATATGGTGTTCATAAATGGTTATGATAGCGAAAAATGTCTGAACCCCAGGTTACCGCGGGTTACCCTACTTATACGTGATACAGAGTGAAGCTAAAAAAATCTATAAACAAAAGCAATCATATATTCTTTTTCCTATTTCTGCAGAAGGAAGTCTGAAATATAAAACTATCTTTACTTATTTTCAAAACCACATTTCTGGCAACCCTATATACTGCCTTGTTAGTATCTGTCACCGCTAAACACTACTTCAGTTTGCTACCATTTAGGAAATAGAACTCCAACCTTACGCCTTTGATTTAAAGCCCAAAATCGAACCGAAAGCCACCTCAAGATACCTTAGTTAACGAACAATTTGCTCCAAGACTTTAAGTCTTTTGAAGCTTGATAAAGAGCTTTTTAAAATTAAAAAAAACTAAGAAGCGTCTTGTCGGTGCTTATGTGTACAAAAATATTATAATATCTATAAATATGAGACGAGCCGTGGCGCAATGGCTCTATATATGACTGTAAACGCGACAAGTTGTGGGTTCGATTCGCGGCGTTGAGTTGCGCTACTCAATGCAGCCTCCAGAATTCGGGAGAAAATGGGGAACAGTGTCTGAAAATAAACTATATACAATATTTTATAAAACGCACAAACAGACGAATTTAGCGAATTTATCAAGTTGAAATTTGGCATGTAGGTACCTACCTACAGGAGGGGAGTAAAGGGAAACCCTAAGAGAGGAATTCTCAAAACGTCTCTCCGAATAGTGGAAAACGGAGTATCTCTATATACTGTCGCTACATTCGCTGTTTTATGCGGAATAAATAAACTGTTTTTAGCTTCATCCATATGCAGCGGATTAGGCAGAGGAAACCTAGTGTTACGACAGTCCGTTTTCATTAAGACACTTCCGCTTTTCACTATCCGCCGAATTCTGAAAGCATTGCATTGAGTAGCGTATCTCAACTTCGTCCTTTGCCTTGTTATCAGAACAAGGAAATGAAAATAATACATATATATTTAATTTTTTCGAGTGGGCATCGAACCTAAAACATCGCCTTTACAGTCTCTTGTGCCTGAAGCATGACTGACCTCAGTAAAGAAAATTAAAAAAGGAAAATAAGTTAATATATACCCATGCCCTCGTATAGATTTCGAATCTACGACAATTATTGTACCTATAGGTTCAGACATTTCTCATTGCCCTCAGTGGCCTTAAAACAGCTTCACGATGTATTCCGCATATAACTTGGTAGAAAAAGAGAACCTAATGTACCCATCTTTCTGCTAAATATTCGAGACATTGCACGTTGAATGGCGAAAATAAACGCGTGTTAAATAAAGAATAATGAAATGAGTTATTTTCACTCATTCTCTCGATTGGGTATCGAACCCACAACCGTGGCTCTTACACTCATACGCTGTTTTAATGCTCCACGATGAGACACTAGCTTTATAACATTGTAAGCTCGTAATAAAGGGTGTATAATGTATATAGTTTTATAAATGTCACTGCCTCCCTCGACACCATTTAACCTTTTAATGACTTTAATCTTTGACAAAATTGTAATAATGACAAAACTATTCGTCACTACCATATGGCACATTGGTAGAGTAGATTATTTTAATGTATGTAGTGGGTTGAGTGGATTTAGTATTTTTTTTGTTTATTTCAGCTCTATCTATATATCCTTTCCGTGTAGAATAGCTGGGAGAAAAAGGAGTGTTAAGATACTCCGATGTTGTTGCGGCGCAGTGGCACAGTGTGTATCAGATGCGCTGTGCCTGTTTGAGGGAATTTACAATTTAATTGTAGCAACCTAACCGCGACTTCGCCTGCTTACGTTTTTTTTTATTATACAGCCAAATTATACCGCATGTTTGCCTTATAAGGTATCGAAATCATAAAAGACACGTTTAGATGCATTCACAAAGAACCCTTTAATACTCAATTACAAGCAATATTGCTTATTTAATTTACGGAACAGGTGCACTAAAACCTTATTTTATTATGCATTGTACTTTGTCGAACTCCAATAAGCAAATAATACTTTACAATGTTAAGCAATTATTCTAAATGCTTACTACGGCACAGTTCTAACGTAAACCTCTGAACCGAATAAATCCGTTTATAACTGGATCAAAGCAGTACATTCCAGTCTATAATAACGAATTATGGCTTTACCGAATGAAATATAAATCTATAATATAAAATACACCCTATATCATTAAGAATAAGGGTGATATTTTTCTAGGCATATTAGCTAAAACCAATGTAAAATGACAAGTTTAAGCCTAAAATGATCTCTAACATAAGAGAGTTTATATGAATGAGGGGTCAATAGAGAATGGCTTGTGACGTGACGCCATATTTTGCTTGTACTGTCATTCGATTAGGGTGAAAGGTGTTATGCAGCGGGTCGTTTATTTTTTTTATATTTTTATTTTGGCATACGCCTCAATAATTGTGATTATATAAAACTTCTACGTTTAACAGTCGACACTATCATCATAACATTATTAACTTAAATTAGTTTCGCGCTGTATCCCTAGCGGAGTAGTCAGAGAGAACAGAGCGCCAAACTGGACAAAGGTCAGGTAAAAAGCATGAGTACTCATGTTTTTTACCTGACCTTCGTCCAGTATCTTTAATACTTCGCTTACGAAGGTCAACCGTGGTCTCCCTCTAACATTATTAGCAAACTCATTAAGTCTTAAAGCAGGACTCGGACAAGCGTCTTTTGCACACCGTTGTCTCTAACCACTAAGCCATATGTAAACCGTGGCCAAAAGCAAATTATTCTACAATTCAAACTAGAAGTTCCTGAGATTAGTGGACTAAACAACTTTATATAATTTAATTGTACCGGAAAATTTTCATAAATAATATATTTTTTGTTATTAAAAATGGATAAAAAATATAACACATTCTACATAAGACCATCCTATAATCAGCAATATCACTTTTTCGGCGTTCTTTTGAAGGTAATCACATTCTGCTATTAAACCAGCTGTTTTAAGAGCTTTTATGTTTTACATTTTTGACGCCCTTTCATGACCCTTCTATACTAATATATAGATAGATAAAGAATGGCGCTACTTTTTTATTGTAGAGTTATTGAATTATATACAAGTGTCTAATGAAGAAATCGTAAAATATTTGTTTTGTACCTTCATGCTGTATCCGGCATATTGTCGAGATATTGTGTGCTGAGTGGCGAATCTCAACGCCGTGCTTTATCTTGTTTCTATAAAAAACAAGAAAATAGTTCATTCGCCCGAATGGGAATCGAACCCACAACCGTCGCGTCTATGGACAGACGCTGCTGCGCCACGACAAACATTTACTGTGTCTAATTAATTAAAATCATTAAAAATCGTGTTGAATCAAGTAATTGTAATATGTAATTAAAATCAATTTTCTACTTACTATTTATTAATTACATTGACTCCGAAACGAAGTCTGAAAACATTTTAAGCGCTGTCTCTCGTCAGTCAGAGGTGAGCTCGGAAGCTCCGTTAGCGGAACTACCGTTTTTTACTTTCTTGGCTAAATGGCGGAACTCAACGCCGTGCTTTGAACTTTGAAAAACTATGAAAACAATAGATATTTCATTTCCCCGAGAGGAAGGCGAACCCACAACCTGTAGCATTTACAATCGCACCCTTGTGCCCCGGCGCCAGGACTGATTTCGAACAACATTATTGGCTGTTTAAAAAAACACTATCGTTTATCTGCGGCTTCAGTCACGTAGTCAAATGGAAATGACTAAGAGTTTTATAGACCACAAGACACACACGGAAATCTGGTTACGTGGGTACTTTGAACCTAATGTAATATAGCCTATAGCCTTCCTCAATAAATAATGGGCTATACAACACAAGAAAAATATTACCGCGCTCTTATTAATTCGAGCTGTAACTAAGTAAATTTGTACCTAATAATACCTAACAATCTGAATTACATGCACTTCTAATTGATGTATCATCATGAATCTTGAAAATTATATGTAGATTATGATTTATACAACATTATTGCACCATCGAGCTGGTCTGATGATGGAACTGGGACATGGCTGATGGATGGACGGATGGATGGATGGATGGATGTGTTCTGTTGAAAAAAGCGTGTATTAAATTTTTCTGTGCTAGTCATTCATCCCTGAGTGTAGCGCGTTCAAACAACTGTACATCTTTATAATATTAATATACATTTTAATTAAAAGAATTTTCATATAAATTTATGTAGTTTCGTTGAAAATGTTTACAAAAGTATTACATAGTCAATTTAATATAACAATATAAATGTGAGCAATTGAGCGTGTTCGTAGGGTGACCATCTTCTATATCTACTAAGTTTTGAAAATTGAAGCGTCTGTTTGTTTTGAACGCGTTAATCTCAGCAACTACTGGTTCGAATTGGAAAAAAATATGTTGTACAGTTCATTAAATTTTTAACCATTTTATAATATTATAACAATAATTCATATCTACTAGTGTAATGTAACAGACTACACATCTGCCTTCTTCGAATAATAGGCTATAAAATGATAAATCTATAAATTCAAACCGGTGGTTTCTGAAATCATCGCGTTCAACCAAACTAACTCTAGGTTTATTTTTACGTAGTTTAAGTAGTATAAATAGTAATATTATAGTCAGACCGCCGCGGTGCAATGCACAGAGAGTGACTGTGAACGCGACGGTTGTGAGTTCGATTTCCACTCGGGGACTGAAATGAAAGTCTCTGGGCCTTCCCTGTTATAAACGGAAAACAGCTAGAATATAAGAAAACGTAACATTTATTTCACAATACATATAGTCACCCTATTGTAATGAGTTTATATGAGGGGAGGTCGGGGGTAGAGTTGACACGCGTACACATTTAATATATTTATACATTTCATTTCATTACAATAATTTGTTGAAACCCCAGAAATAATTGCGTTATTTTATGTAATTGCTCGAAATTATTTTGTAAATTTTCGCACGGCTTTCTACTTTTACTTATTGTGTTTGTTGTTACTTTGTTAGAAGGGTTGTTTTTTGAGTGTGAGTTTGTGTCTAAATTGTTGTGGCTAGCCCTACCTATAGGCCTATAAATTAAAGATTTTGAATTTCTATTTTTTGTATTTCATATTTAGTGTGCCACACGGGCACAATAGTGTGACTGTAAACGCAACTTTTGTATTTGCGATTTCCACTTGAGAGACTTCATAAATTCGGCGGAAAGTGGGTAACGTAATTATCTCATTGACTTATTAACGGAGGATTAACACTTGGTTCCCAGGTGAAACAAAAAAAAAAGATAACAATTTGTGAGGAGTTGTGGAATGAGGCAGTGTTGACTTCGTAGTCGTGTATTTAAAATGATTTCATTTTCATTTCTAGGGAAGATAAAAGCAGCTTTGAGTTTTCTCTTTTAACGCATTAATTTCCATAATTCTTTGTATTTTGAGAGTTAGAAACAAATTTTAAAATGTTATTGAAAAAGGGCAAATTAATTTGAAAACCTCCTACTTGAATTGTTTATTGAACGAGAGATATTTAACGTAAAGTAACTTTTAAATAATTCGAATTAATCTCTTACGGGGACTGACATGAGCCTATGAACTTTATAAAAAATGTAAGAAAATCCGTTAAAGGTTGCCATCAATAATTTTAATTTCATCATAAATATAACTAAGGATACCAATATATCTCCAAATTATTTAAGTTGAAACCTTAAAACTACAAAATTAGTACATTTATTGGCAACCCGATTCCAAACCGTCGTGGGTAAAAAATATCATGAACACTCTCCTGCTATGTATGAATTAAAAAATATTTCAATTTTGTACTATTGACTATATTGTAAATTATATTACTTGCAAAATTTCATCTTTAAAGGAATGTGTTAATACAATTATCTAATAGAAATATTGAAAATAGTATATATAATAAATATAATCGGGACATATCAAAACTAAAGGACGGTCATGTCGCAGAGGCACAAGCGTGACACTGTAATCATATCAGGTCATAGATTCGATTCCCACTCGAAGAAATCAATTTATGTATGAAACAGTTTTATCGGATACCATCAAAAATTCCTATAAAACTTCTTAGATACATATTTGTGTCAGACACCTATCTGCTTAGGTGTCGAACCTATCCTTTTATCATAGATGCTACTTGCTAACCAATTTTTATATATTAGTAAAGAAATAATTGAATGAAACACATTGTAATAATCTTATTTATTGAGCATTATTTACTTTTAATATTTACAATACGTACTACTATTATTATCATTGACTCTATTTACTAACTTATATTAATATTAGTTCTACACAGCAATTATTACGAATATGATATTTGTGTACTATTTTTATTTAATAAACCAATATATTTTTTTTGTATTCAACATAACGAACAATTGCTTGTTATTTAGTTACATTAATAATCGAAATCATTAATTATATCAGTGAAGACGTTCCTTATGTATACATATAAGATTGAAATATAAACTAAATCAGAATAAACGAAATAAACTTGCTGAGCTTGTTGTCGGTTCTTCTTGGGAGTATTGCCTTTCACACCGACGGAAGCTTCACGTAGGACTGACACTATTGACATTTCTTTGTAAGTTAACGATACAAAAACGCTTGTAATGGGGTATCTAATAAGGGTTTTTTAAATTTTGATAAACCTACAGTTAGCTTCCTTGAAGCGAAATACCTTGAAAACTGATACTGAAATACGTAAATTCTAAATCATAATTATTTGTACTGTACAAAATGACTAGATTATTATTATGGAGACTAGATAAAAATTAAATCATAAAACACTTATACTACTATTGCACGTTATATCTAAAGTTTCATTGCCCCGAAGCAAACAGCGAATTAAGAGAATCTGTTTTGCTGAAATTAACTATAATATTGTAATAAATATACATAGGTTTAGGATGCTCTATTTATATAATAAATATATATTGATTTATTATGTTATATTTATATTATAATGCTCATTTGTTATAATATAGAGAAATCTCTATGATATTTGTAATTACTTCGGGACTATCACATACATAACCAGAACCAGGACATGAAAATAATTCACTTTCCGTAACCGTCATGTTAACAATCAGAAGAATTCCTTCATTTTAAGAATATTTTTTTCCCGAAATATTAATTATACATACATCTTTCAAAATGCGTTGTTATACGAGTATACATACGTACTGTATTTTAATATTAATTATTGTTAATTCAAAACTTATTATATTTAATAATTAAATATATTTTATATTTATTAATATATAATTAGATGTATGTAATACCTAAACTTTGATATTTGTCTATTGCTTTCACATTTAGAAATTAAAAAAGCTTTATGCTTAGATAAATTATATATACTAAAATCTTAATAAAGTATATGTTTATCTTAATAAAGTTCATCACCAGACCTAAAAAAACAGATAAAGATGTACATAACTGTACATAGATATTAACATGTTTGCGGAGTTTGATGTACATATTATTAGGACGTTGATGTACATGCATTCAGGAGTTTTCTCCTTTTGACTCTTTCGGTCAAGAGACTTTTGTCTCTTGACCGAAATTTTGATCGTTCTTCTTTCTGACATTAATCCTGGCGTTTGCCAGGGTCTGCCTTACACCAATGGCTTTTATTTTTCCTGCACCACGACATCGAACCAGCACTTCTTTCGGAGTCTGGGAGGTCTCACTCCAGGGACAGTTATATCAAGACATTTGCATCCGACATTGTTCTTAGGCCGTCGCACAACGTGGCCATATCATCTCAGGCGACGCTTTTGGAGGTTACCCGTTACGTATGCGATCAGACCTCGTTACTCCGCACATCTTTATCAGCATCTTAATTTCTGTGACGGAAAGCCCCTGATTCTGCCGAGTTAGTCCTGACCAGAAGTAGTCGCTGCTGTATAAAAGCATATCAGCCCATTGTGTCTGGGCGGATTTTTTATTCATTTTAATACAGGCATTTAGTGTCCAGCCCATGTTACTTATTGTCCGCGAACTTGTTAAGTTTTACAATAAATGACCGTAATATGTTTTACAAATTTCGTCTGCATTGAAACAAATTATTGTGACTAAATAATTATAATTGTAACATATTATTAACAAAGAAAATATTTTATACTACAAAATAATTATGTTTTAATATTAAATAAATATTATTGACTATTTATTTTATTTGTCCTACACGGACAAACGCACAGTCCTTACATAATGACGGTTCTTAAGCAAATAAATATGCATAAACTTAATAAATCTAAATGAGATTCGTTTAACTTTTTAACATTTTTTACTAACAGTAATCCAAAAAATGTTATGCAGTATCACTGTTTTCTAGGTATAATCTCTGATTATGTTTGCGTAGTCTGTAAACTATAAATTTTCGCTTGTTTCTGTTCATGTTCATGTTTTTTTTGTCAGTAAAGGCCCTATAAGTATATAGTATATCAGTCACTTAATTAAGTTTTTTAATAAATAAGGAGCTTTATGTACTTATATAGCAGACAAAAAAATATTAATTTTATTTAATAGTAAATATTGTTACTCACTTTTGTAAAGTATACAAAAGTAAGTTACAGTATTTACTATAGTAATACAATTATAAAGGAAATAAATCTTGATTATTCAATAACAATAATTAATTTCTTGTGAACGGTATTTCTTTATATTTGAAAAAAACCCGTTGAAAGAGTGAGACTTCAAATATTGAAATTAACATAATTGTTAACATTCGACAAGATTTTTCTATTACATTCATAAAGGCTTAGCTTAGTATATAATATAGAATAAATTTAAAATAAATAAAGTAAACCTAAAACCTAAAATTCAACCAAAGAAAAACCAACTCACATCATTTCCTGAAGAACCGTCTGCATTACACTAAACTAAACATCTTATACAATAAGGGTTAGTACTATAAGTTTACGTGTTATTGTAGTGCGTATAATTAGTTTCACCTACAATGTCGATGTCACTGTCACTGTGCTCGGTTTCAGAGTCTGATGTATGCGTGGTTGATATTCGAGAATCCTCCTTTGGAAATAAAATTAATTCAAATATAATATATTAAAAATTATTAGGTATTAAAAATTTACTAGAAACATGACGGTTGTAGGTCGATTGTGACTCGAGGGAAACTATAATATTCATTTCCCTGCTCTGGCTATTAGTAACGAGTGGTGGTCCAAGCGTTGTTAAATCCACCTACCAAGACACAATTTCTCAAATACTACCGGAGCGCGTAGATAAAAAAAATTAATTGGATATTTAAAATATAAATTTATTTACTTCATAAGATTGTTTCAATCTTTTATAATATTAAATTATTTTAATGACGTTACAGATACAAAGAAATAATAACGACAAATTACCCAATTCTCCTCTAGAATTCTGTCTTGCTGGCTATTGTATTGATTTTTTTTATGTTTTATTAACTTCACTGTTCCTGCACGTAGCAGAAAAGAGGAACCTGGGAGTGTAGTGTTAAGCATTCCGTTCTTATGAAGACACTTCCGTTCGCCACTTTCTGTTTATTTCTGAGGCCAGAGGTTACCAGGGCGGCAAAATGAAAATATTAAATATTTCCCCGAGTGTGAATCGAATTCACAATCGCACTCACAGTCACACCCTTGCACAGCCTCAGGCACAGCCTCATTTTTTTTGTCAATTAATTAAAATATCTCAAAATCGAGTATATGTAAGTAATAGAAAAAATGTAAGAAAATAAAAAATATGACGAATACTTACTTTTCTTTCGATGGGTTGAGATGAATTCTTAGTGGTAAAGTCCACGGCGATAGAACCTGCTAAATAAAGATTATTTTAAAAATTGTTTATTAATAACATATAACATAATTATTTTTAATTTATTTTGTGCTGAATTAGAAGCTGTTAGAAGCCCAAAATTAGTAGTGTCAGTTTCATTTGTAAGGTATAAGTATAAATAAGGAATAATTTATTAAATAATATTAGTAAACATTTCTTGTTTTACACTTAGAAAATTATGGCAGAAGCGTATATTAAAAAGAGAAAATGCTTTGAATTTTTCTTCAGCCAAGCAAAGGCGGTCTCCGAACAGCCAAACTTTATAAGAAAGTATTCTTAATTACACCAACAAGCGATTATAAACCCTAACTACATAATATAAGTCACATTATCGGTAACAATAACTTGTCTCCCCCTACAAATAATCTAAAATTTCATAAAATAAACTTTATTATCATGTTTTAAAGTTGAAATTCTCGTAGCGGTAATTCCAAGACGTTACGTTGCTATGGCAACCAAGTCAGCCATCTTGTGTCCCCAATTCAATTATGGAACGTCTTGAGTTGTGGCGCGATTTCCAAATTCAATTTGCAAGGACTTTGAGGTTTCTCAATACGGCGCTGTTATTAGTTATTGCATCGACGGTATCGGGTTCGATGCCTGCTTGGATTACAAAATAATCTATAAGTTCTATTCGTGGTTAAGGGGAAGCTTTTGTACTAAAAGTTGTGTAGGATAGGATAGTTGGTGGTAATTTTGACTGAAGGTACAGCGTTTTATGTCGACGCTACTAACGTGATGTAATGATTAACGTGATAATATACGATCGATAAATGGACTATTTAATAGGAAAAAAAAGATGCCAACCAGTATTTCCTATTATTAGAGCCTGCAACCAAACAAACGCTTCAACTTTACAATATTAGATACAATAATACAACTATAGCAATCTTGCAAGAAATTTACACTAAGGTAAGAAGTTACAATCAATCAAAATGTTCCAGACGAATAAAAAAATTTGCAATGTTAACAACAAGCATAAGTTCGAACATTCGTTTGTTCGAGAGAAAAAACGCGGAGCTGAGTTCCGCTACTCAAGAAGAAGAAGCAGTCTCAAAAACTGGCGATGCGTGGTGGCGGACGATGCTGGAGAAGCCAGTATTTTAAGATTAGATTCTCTCTGCCTACTCTGTTACATGCGGAATACAGCATGAAGATAGAAAATACGAAAAGCGCATTCTGTTTATAACTTTTTGACAGTAAAATTTTAATAATATTTTTATTAAATTAGATTTTTTTATTAAAATAACATATTTTTGTTTAACCGTTCTATTTTATCTCGAAACATAAGCCAAGCAACTCCGCGTGTTCCACCAAGTAGCGAAATACCGTTCATATTAATAAATTCCCGTACATTCCTTCCAAGTTGTACACGAAACTATGCGAGTTATTGAAGCTGTAATAATCTAGGTATCTTGTAAAGTACTAACAAAGTTAAATCTTAGTACAAGTTTCTAATTTTGTATCTTGAATAGATTTTACGGTAATACTGAGATGTAGTTTAGATATTATAAAGTAGGTATTTTGATGATGGATAGATAAAGTAGATTCAAAATGTTGTTGTAATTGTGATGGTTTTGTGATATACTAGATTTTAAATATGGTTTCGCCCAAGTAGAAAGGAGCAAGGAAGGGTGGCTTAGGAATGGGGTGGGGCTAGGTGGTACGTGCCCACCCCAGAATTTTTAAGAAAAAATTAAGAATAAAGATTCTAACAAAACACTTTTTGGGCATAAAAAATCCTTCACAATTCGATCTCATACCTCTTTGCTGCTGTTGTTTCCTCATCTGCTTCTTATGTTTCATCCGTCGGTTCTGGAACCAGGTTTTCACTTGGGTTTCTGAAAGGTTCAAGGCACCAGCCAGCTCCACCCGCTCAGGAGTTGACAAGTAGCGTTGTGATTCGAAGCGTTTTTCTAGACCTGTTGGAACAATATAAGAATGAATACCTATACTCGAGGTAAAGTGCAGCGTTGAGTTTCGCCACTCAACACGCAATGCCTCCAGAATTCGGCGGAAACTGGGAAACGGGTGTCTTAACACTAGGTTTCCTCTGCCTACCCTGCTGTGTGCGTGAAGCGGGAAGCTGAAATTTGAATAACTATATAATAATTGTCTATATAATATTTAATATTAATACATTATATCTTAACACTAGGTTCCCTCAACCTACACTGCTATATGCGGGATACAGCGTGAAACAAAACAAATAGTATTTTTTAAATATATACAAGAATGAGTGGTCAGAGAGATTGGGGGAGCACTCGGTTGACCTTCGAGAACACAATATCTATGATATGGAGGAATATTACGTAAAGCTTGAAAATATGGCGACAATGGATGAGGCGAAAGATATATGAAGAGACCGTAGAGTTTGGCTTTTCGTTCTCTCTGACTGCCCCGCTAAGGATAAAGTGTGAGCCTAACAAAATAAGAACAATAACATGAAAGTGAGGAGCAGAAATATCTTAATGAGAATCAAGTGTTCAGGTTCAGATTACAGATTCCTCTACTTGCTATGCAGGATTCGGTATGTAGCTTAAAAAATAAACCAAAACAAAATATCAGTTCTTAAGTTTATAACTCATAGTAGTTACTATGAGTTATATACCTAAAAACTAAGCTACATAATATATCGGTAGAGAATTTGGACCAAAAATGCGAAAACATAAAGTAAATTTCAAAATTCCTTAGTTTTCCTACATATAGGTACAGATATTTAAATACAGTGTAAAAGTGGCGAAAAAACTTATAGTTTAAAAACAAACAATCCTTTAAATAAGAATTGTATCTACTTCTATGCCTACTTAATATGTTAAAACTAACGAGTTTGTTTTGGTTATTGCGATAATCTCAGGAACTACTGACAACATTTGAAAAAACTGACAGTGACAAAAAAAGGCAAAACATTAGAAAAATGCAGAAACTCACTAAGTGTTTCTACTTAGGTGAGGAGCGGAACATTTCACTCTGTTTTCTTATTTGCTTCACGTTGTATCCCGCATATAGCTTGCTATATAAATATATACTTTTCAAGAGTCTTGAATGCGTAATGTCTAATAAAGGTGGAGAGCCCTGCTTACAAACAAAATACGAAAAAACTAGACACAACGCGACTTTGTGTTGAAATTAAAATTAAATTTAATTTATTAGGCACTTGTAAATACATATATGTATGTTGTATAAAATAATTATAAAGGCATCTTATGTAACTTAAGAGCAATCTGTGACCGAATATATAAAAAAAAATTATGTATAGGTCAAATACAGTCAATCAGTCGAGGCCTCATTGAAGTTATCCGTATATGTCAAATTTGGGAGGTACGATGCGTAAAACTTCAGAAAACCATAAATTCAAAGAGGCAACGTCACATCGACCGTATACAAACCTGTTAATTGTGGATCTGAAAACACAGTCCTCGCTTTCCTCCGTCGGCAGTGCTTTAGCGCGGAGAGAGACAGTTCAGACGGAGTGAACAGCGCGTGGTAGGGCACACCTGTACACAAATATGGTATTAAAGATATGTATTTATATATCAACATGAGCTCCATATATGTTGACTTTGATTGGTTTTCAATATATAATACTAAATATACGCGATTAATCTGGTTACAGAGTTTCATTCAAAATGTAATAAGCGCGAATAACAAACATTTTACTATTTGTTGATTTCTTATTCTTAATTCAGTGTTGCAAAAAAAATAGCTTTGTACTTTTTTTTGTATTTCAGGGTAGACAGATGGTGTAGAATACCAGATTAACGAAGGAAAAAATTGTAGATTACTAGATTAAAGAAGGAACGATTAAAAGAAGATTAACATTGTGTGTTAATTACCAGAGTTTAACGTCGTTGTCTTGTTATCAGAACGGTGAAATGAAAAGAGTTTCGTCAAGTGGGAATCGAATTCTCAACCGTCGCGTTTACACTCAGAAAATGTACCGGTTCTTGTTGGGTTCCGTTTTATTACTAAAGTTAATAACTAACACAATGGTTGGAGAATGCCGTTGATGCTCAATCTTACAATATTTTTATCTTTCATTTATATATTAATCTCGAACTTGAGATGTCGTTTGCATTCATGTTTGCAGTTATGAATGAAAAGGGATCCCGAGATCGATCAGATTTGAGAGCTGTTTATAAATTCGGGCTTTAGACTTTCATTTCATTTAATGCTTAAAGCAGAAAAGTGATATATTTTTTATTGTTTGTTCCGAGTTGGAGTTTAAACGGTAATCAAATAAATTGTTTACTACTAGCATAGCTAACGTTTCCGAAAATGTAATTTTTATTTACGACGACGAAGAAACGAAGGCTCTTGAAGCAAATTGTTTTCAGTTTCTCACTCTGGTGGAAAAGCAAGGAATTTACTTTTGCCAACATAACAACATAAGGATTTTTTTAAAATTGGGCGAAAAGTGGGGTACGGAGTGTCTAAGACCAGGATCCCTCTACTTACCTTGCATTGCGGGAAAACGACCTGCAGTGTAGTTCTCTAACAGAAATAGAAGGTGATTCAAGAGAATGAATTGAGAATTAAATGTTACTTTGATAGTGCAGAATCTAAATTCCACATGGGAAATATGAACAAAACAATTTTCGTCTTACCGGTTTACTTTCACCAAAGTTTGGTGTTGCCTTCCGCTATTCGGCACGTAATGTTTCGAAAATTTAGCGGTAGTCGGGGAAAGAAGTAAAAAGGAGTAGGAGTCTTAACACTAGAGATCTTTAGAAGTGGATGTTTATAAATCGCTTTTAACCCTGAGATCAATCTTAAGAGTGATCTCAATGTTGAGAGCCATTTGTAAATAGTTATTTCTGACTATTTACTTTGCTATTTAGCTTTGGTTAGAACTATTTAAAGATCTTTTCATCTTTCATTAAATAAGACAGTTCTTATTATCCTGCGACAAAAAAACAGCTTAACGCTTTTCCCGCAAAGCAAAGTAAATAGTCAGAAATAACTATTTACAAATAAGCTACAAAAACTTACCTTGGTATATAAATATATACGCCTATTTATTAAGTATTAACAACACTTTAAAAAAAACTTAATTACACACCTTGAGAAAGAAAATACGGTGTTTCCACAGCTTTATAAGTATTTGGCGTATGAAGATATGCACCCAACGCACCCATTACTTGTAAATAGGACCCTTCTCTCGGAACAGGCCGGACTTCATTGGCCATTGGAAAATATTTAGGTTCCCTTTCGTACTCATATCGCCTAGGATCAGGTTGCTTAAAGGTCCTCTGCCCACGATACAAAATATCCTCGATAAGGAAAGAAGTTTTTGAGTTCTGCCCTTGATTTGTATCTGGCGAATCACTGCGTGTTTCTTCCATATTGTTTTTTTTTTAATAAGCTAATGTTAAATTTACATATTTAATAATTAATTTTCACTTTTTATCGCTTATTTCAGTTTATAAAATAATTATTACTAACACATTTTTAAATTCATCACTTCGCCATCCCAAATAAAAAAAAGAACTAAATAATCTGTGTAAAAACAATTTACGCGGGAAAACCCCTTTAATTTAAACTGTCAAAATCCTTTTTTCAATAATGAATAACTATCACAATATTATAAAATTATAGCATTTAAAACGTTTATTTATATTAATTTGTTCAATTTGTGCAGATTTCGGTGGTTGTTAGTGTAAACGAGGTCGTTTGGTGCGAGTCTGAGTTAAACTGTCGCTCAACGGGGTGGGTTGGATACGCCTACAGGGGGACGGTCTCGAGGTAAGATTAGAACAATTTTTACCTATAATAGTCTTTATTTAATGTTGGTTTAATGGATATCGAGTGGGATTTTTTTTATATTTTAATGTATTTTATTGTTGGTTTTGTATTAACCCGTAGTTTTTTTTTGGGAAAAAAATTCTTATAAATACATACTGTTGCTGTTGAGGTGACTATTTTTATATCTTTTGGAGATTTTAATAATAAATAAACGCTGTGTATATTGGTTTTACTTTATTCAATTGGTCAATTTATAATAGGTATGTTAATAGATTGCTACCTTACATGCTTAACATTTATAAAAAAGCGTAGCTATGAAGTATTATGGAATAAAGATTTTGATGCGAATATAAAATTAAATTTAAGCATGTATTTAAAATACATTTGAGTAAACAAAGAAATAAATTGGCAAAATTTTCTATTTTAATGACTTTTTTTTATTAAATTTTTATGTGATAACATACATAAAAATCCAAGTAAGTTGAATGTTAAAATATTCTGACCCAGTATGAACTCCATGGTTCATACGTATTCCATATGATCATGCTGAAAAATGAAAAATCGAGTAATATTTTCCGATAAAATAAAGCTCTATATCCACTGTGCGTCTTTAAAATGTTATTTTATATGTATTATAATTGACGCATATTATTAATATTGCGAAAAAAGTAAAACACAAAGTGAATGATTTTTCCGTTTTTTATCAAACCTTACCAAAAAGTAATTAAAAAATATATTCCCCAAAAAATATTCAATATGCATGGCATAGAGGGCAATCGACGATGTTCATTCCCTGGCTCTGGACAAAGCTCGGCGTTGAATTCCGCCACACAACGCGCAACGATTCGGAAATTCAGCGGGCAAAATAGGACGGATTGTCTTAACAGTAACCGCCCCACACCATGATAGTCTTGTGCCCATCTCAGGAGTTTACTAAGAATAAATCTGCCCTGACACATTAAAAAAAACCTTTACACGAAGTAGTTACACGTGAGCGGCGACGATATGCGGAACACGACGATAAACAAAAATACTTTAAAATCCCATATATTAAGAATCCGATAAAACATAAAACATATAACCTCGCAGGGAGTACCGATAATTGGTCGCACAATTATAAAATTATTAAATGCGTGTCCTAACACTCCTTTCACTCTGCCTGCCTCGCTATATGCGGGAAAATGTGAAAATAAAAATAAAATATATTAAATAGATGAAATATCTATATAGAAAATAAACCATTCCGTCTGTCCAAACCTTACAGATTACATATCGTATAGCATACGGGTTAAGTTGCCGTAAGATGAGGCAGATCATCCTATGCAAAGTGGATATAGTACTGTGCGTGAGTTTTGATACTTTTATATTTTATATTGTTTTAAACTTCATGCTGTTACCACACATAGCAGGCAGGCAGAGGGAACCTGGGAACTTTGTTTTAAGGCACTCCGTTCCCGTTAAGAACCATTTTCATCATCATCGCCGAATTCTCAAGGCATTGCATGTTGAATGGCAAAATTTAACGCCGCGCTTTTTTAACTATTTTACCCAGAACGAGGAAATGAAAATATTAAATAATTTATTTCCTCTAATGGGAATCGCACCCACAACTGTCTCGTTTACAATTACAAGCCTGTGCCACTACGCCACGACAGCCTCAGAAAGAATAAATATTGGTAATTATTATTCAAACTGATATTAAAGTAATATTCAAACCAAAAACGTGCTGTTAAAATTTATATGTTTTTATATAAATAATATATAAATATATTTTTTTGGACTAACGAATTTGAAATGCAAAAGTATGAATTCTAGGTTTCTAGCAGTGAATCTGATGTCAGATTAAAAGCTATTTAAGTACCGAATCCTCTAATGTGTGATTATTCTATCGACTTCATATTGGTCATATTGTTGCGTATTGAAACCGAGCATGAATAACTTGAATTATTTTGTATTTATTTTCTTCGCCCTTCTAACAACACGCTGTTTATACTGTGTTTAAGATACAATGCAGTGCGCGGCCGTCCGTGATAAGGAAGTGTCCTAAAACTGGGTTAGGCAGCATATTGTCGGGTCGGCTGCCTAGCCGTTTATATGCGGAATACAGCGTGAAGCCATAAAAAATATAAAAAATAAATAAAAATCCTTAATCTCAAATATCAAAACCATTTCCTCAACACTACCCCCTGCCCCTACCCCTAATCCGTGAAGGGGGCGGGGCCCATTTTTTTCCACCAATCAGAAACGGATGCGCAGTCAGCAACCAAAAATCGACCAATACGAGACCTCCAATTAAACGCAACGTAACGTTTGGGGTCACTTGCCGTTTGCCGCTTTGTTAGCGCTTATTATGCACTAGCGATCCACGCGCGGCTTCGCCCGCTTAAACTAATTGTTATATAGTAGCTAAATTATACAAAATATCTGTTGATGATCTGTAGAAGATATACTGTGTAATGTTTACGCAAATCTGTTCATTAATTAAATATTTTTTTAGAAAACGTATAAATTGTAATAACAATATAGAAAATATAGAAATTTGAAAGCAGCGGAATTTGAACCAGCGCTTCTTGGAAACATTCCAAACGCTCTGAATACTAAACCATACGTTCTCATCAAGCTACGACGAAATTCTTTTATGCTTATTACAACTTATTTATTGTGTTGTTAGCATCTCTAGAATTATTTTTACGAATTTCCACTACACAAAGACAATTACTTAGAATAATCGCTTGGCAAGAGAGAATGCAATTTTTTAAATCATTTTTTTTACATTTAATTTCACAACGCTGCGTTTTTATATATTTTCTAAGAAAAAGTATTTTTCTTTGCTAATTTGAAATGTAAGAATTTTTCACTTTTTTGTTAGGATTCAATATGGTAATTATGATATACCTTTTTGAAATCCTCATATTGAGCTCTTGAATTTGATACCCATATTGGGGTATTCGAAACGTCATTTTTTTTCACTAAGTCCAATAGCGTCCCACAGCCGCCATGACTTTTTTTTAAACGTCACCAATCTAAGAACACTTGAGCTGCTAATACGAATCTAACGATACAGATTCTGGAGATATGAGGTAAAGAAGAATATTACATACATATGTACAAGATACGCACGAAAAACATAACCTTTCTCGTGGAAAAAAATACAATTTAGTAGTTTTTGCATGAAAATGTAATAAACAAACATTCAAAATCACAAACTTTGACATTTTTAATATTAGTAGGAAGAAAAACTAATTTGTATTGAATCTGCCTTTGCCTGAATATTTTTTTATATATGCATTTAGTGGGTTAACCCGTAAATATCTATCTTTCGGAGGCCATCATGGCACAGTGCCGGTGGCATGGCATAAGTGATGGTCTTCAGTTCAATCGCTACATGGTGTAATAAATCTCTCACACACATCTTGAATAAAGGCGTGTTATTTTTTTATATTATTTTAATAGTTTCACAGTTGACGTGTATAGGTAGGCGAGAGTAGGCTTCAGCCTATAAAAGCTTGTCTCATCATCATATTTCATCAATAATTGATTAGATTTTTAAAGATGATAGATAGAATTCATTCAACGCTGAGCTATGTCTCGTTTACGTAGACAAATGCTGTGCCGCTGCTATGACGGCCTCTCTTTTATTTTATTTAGGAGTTTCTTCTTTTTAATATCTAATAAAAAATAATAGTGTATTTTTTTTGCGATTTAAAATTACTAATATATTAAAGTAAGCTTTATTTTTAGTTTCACGCTGTATCCTGCACATAGCAGCAGGATAGGCACAGGGACTTTGGGAACGTAGTGTTAAGACCCTTCCTCGCTTCCCGCCGAAAGGTGAGGTATAAACAAGCTTATAAAAGCTTGTTTCATCATCATATTTCATCAATATTTGATTCGATTTTTAAAGATGATAGATAAAACACGAAAATGTTAATTCAATTAAATGTCTATATCTAGTTCTTTGCAATAAGTATTATTATCACTGATTCAGAGGTGAGTCGTGGCGCACACCCCTGCCACACACAGTGTGCGACTGTAAACCACAACCTATCTCAAGTTGTAGGTTCGATTCCTACTCGAGGAAATGCAATATTTAATATTTCCTTTTCCTCTCTCTGATGGTAAGCGAAGTGTGCATAGGGCTGAGTTTACTAGTAAGTTGTTAAAATAAAAATATTTTGATACCATCTTGTTATCGAAGTAATTATTATATAATTTACTAAATTATCCGACACTCAATTCTTGTAGCGACGCTATGTATATAGTCAAATTTATATTAATTATTTACTATATAAGTAAAGTTGAGACCAGTCGTGGCGCAGAGGCACAAAGTGTGACTGCAAAATCGACTGGTTGTGGGTTCGATCGCCACTCGAGGACATGAAATATTTATTTAAATTTGTATTTTCATTTCTTCGCTCTGGTGTCGAGGCAAAGCGCGGTACGCAACGCTTCCAGACTTCGGCGAGAAGTGGGGAATGGAGGGTCTTAACACTAGGTTCCCTTTGCCTACCCTGCTGTGCGCAGGATACGTGAAGCTGAAAAAAAAATAAGTAAACATTTTAATTATATTGTGTTATGAACAATTGCCGTTGTGACAAGTACTCGACATTAGCAGCACGGTCATCAATTGAACGTACAACGTTCAATTCCTAGTCATGGAAAAATTATGTAGGTACCTACTTCTTATTAAAAATGCAATATGTGTTCTTGGTTCTACTAATTCAAAAGCAATATTTATATTTGAGCGAACAAGATTACGATTGAGAGATCGAGAATCAAGAGACCAGGGTAACTTTCCACAATTTATTAGGAAATCAAAAAAAATTAAAAGTTACTTTAGAGCATAGGGATTAAACTTCGCTTCCCGCTCAATCACACTTAATCACAGTGGAGTGGCGGGCTCTATGCACAATTTCCACGACTATGAATCGAACCTACGACCATTGCACTTACTGTCATTATCTCTTTTTATTAATTATACCACTGTACACACAGTATAATATAAAAAAATATAAAAAACCTTTTAAAAAGTCCTCACGCCTAACGCTTTTTATTGACAATCAAGCGTCACGATGCAGTCAATGAGTGGCACTCGACAGATTGAGATACGACACGGATGCTGTGTGAATATTTTGTTGAGAATTAAGATGAATCTGTGTTTGCACACTTTGTAGAAGTGCCTGTTAGCTGCTGTGGTGTAGCGGGTTTGTCTGACTTTAAATGCGATGGCTGGAGGTTTGATTCCTTTGAATTAATTATTGTACCTATATTTTGAGGAAGGTCGTGGCGCACGCATACGAGCATGCGAGTGTATTGGCGACATGGTGTGGGTTCGATTCCCATGCAAAACAAAATGAATAATTTTTACCTTCATACACTTATTTATTTACTTCACATTTCCTCGCATTGATAACCGGATGAAACGCAGCATTCAGCTCATAAAGCGGTGCGCCACTTAACATTCTCTCGTTCTCAAAACAGAGTGTCATAACACTAGGTTCTCTTTGCCTACCCTGCGACATGCAGCATGGGATACAGTGTCAACCTAAAAACAATAAAACCTTTTCACATATAAAATGAATAGCATCTCGTAATTTGCCGACGCAACGTCGCTCGCAGTTCGTACTAACGGTGTGGGAAACATGTTACACCTTGTTGTAGCGACGCCCTTGTGTTTATTGAAGGATGTTTTGAACTATCATATTATCAGGAGCCGTGTTTATAGTTTATATATACAATAGATACGACATCTTTGCTGTTAAATAGTTGTGTAAATTGATATTTTTTTCATTATGTATCTCATAGCTCACTCTGCGTTCATCGCTCTGGTAAGGAGGGAAAACGCGGCGTTAAATTCCGCCTCCTCAACAAGCAATGGTACCGGAAATCGGTGGAAAGTGGTGATCGATAGTGTCTTAATTTGAACGGAGTACCTTAACACTAGATTCCCAGGTTCGCATTGCCATTTAAAATTTTCACTTTTGTAAATAATTACATACAGGGTATAAACCCTCTAACTTTATTGTCGATTTAATATCTTCTGCTCAATTACGGTCTTTTTTAATATATATATATATATATATATATATATATATATATATATATATATATATATTCTTAGTTTAATAAATTTTCCATCATCATCCATCTAAGCTACATCTTAATGTAGGAGGTAATTTTGATTGCAGGTACAGTGGGTTCCATCGAAACAATTTACGTTATATAATAGTGTGTGTAACCTATACCTAGTATTTGCACGCTCCGTTCTTTGTAATAGGCTGAGGGAACCCGGGAACCTAGTGTTAAGACACTCCGTTCTCATTAAGACACTTCTTTGCCCCACTTTCTGCCAAATTCTCGATACATTGCATGTCAAGGGGCGGGACTCAAAGCCGCGCTTTGACTCGTTGCCCAAAGTGAGAATCGAACTCATAAAGTTCGCGTTTACGATCACACGCTTGTGCTCATGCAAAATACAACAGCGTAAAGAACTAACTCAATTCAAACCTCAAGTTCCTGAAATTAGCGCGTTCAACCATACAAATTCTTTAGCTTTATAATATTAACATAAATTATTGTGTATTGAATTGAACCTACACCTACCACCACTAAATGAGACTCATCAAATCATACAACATAAAGGATACTTTATTAAACGCACACGCGTCAATCTTAGCTTTACAACATGTTTTGAAAGTAACTTAATTACTGAACCTAAGGGGAGAATATCAAAAGAATAATATTGCTCTATTATTATTTTGTTATATAATTTAGACCCTTTCATACAACATAATTGTTTTGTACGTGAGTAATTTTAGTTGGTTTATGGTATAGTGGTTGTTACTTTGTATTGGATGGTACGGAGTTCGAATGTTATGTGGGAGATTACAAAAAATTTACGAATTTTATGTAGACATGTCTATAATGGGTATACTAATTTTACATAAGTTTTAAATGGGGAATGCAGTGTCTTAATACTAGGTTCCCTCTATCTACCATACTGTGGCCAGTCGTGACGCAAGGGCACAGAGTGTGACTGTAAAATCGACTGGTTGTGAGTTCGATCCCCACTCGAGGAGATGAAATATTTACTTAAATTTATATTTCCATTTCTTCGTTCTGATGTCAAGGCAAAGCGTGGCGTTGAGTTCTGTCACTGAACACGCAACGCCTCCAATTCGGCAGAAAGTGGGGAACGGAGTGTCTTAACACTAAGTAGCGAGCGAGTAGCGGGATACAGCGTGAAGCTGATTTATTTATTTTTTATTTATAATAAATGGGTTCAATTCGTTGAACCGCGCTGCCGTATCAACATACAATATTTCAGAAATCGGGCGGAAAGCGGACTTTAGGTTTTCTGCCTCTCCCGCATATGCGGGATACAGCGTGAAGTTAAAAAATCTTTACTTACAATTTAAACTCTCAATAAATCTAATATAAGTCTTACACGTGTAAAAATGACGTTTTTTTAAACCAAACGTTTTCTCAAAACGGTAATAGGAAATAGGTGCTTATTATAAAAAGACCTCATCTCAAGAAGCGACTCTCTCAAGTGACAGGATATTTAGACAATAGGGAAAGGAGCGACACGCGTCGGTCCCCTAGTATACTCGTACACTATAGACATAAGACACCGTGTTTGTCCCATTGTTACCAATTATATGAGATTTTATGGGATTTTGATTGTTGATTCGTGATGTGGTGAGCTCATTTGGCAAGGATTAGTGTTAAGTTATTTGGCTAAGCGTTGGGAAGTAGATGTGATGGTAGTGCATTCGATTTTTGTTTCAGTGTATCCCGCAGATTCCTTTTCGACTTTCCGCCGAATTAGAAAGACATTGGTAGAGAATGGCGAAACTCAACGCCGCTCTTTACCTCACTTCTAATGAAAATTTTACATATTTCATATCCTCGAGTGGGAATCGAACCCGCAACCTGTTTTGTTTATAGTCACACGCTTGTCCCTCTGCGCCATGACTGGCATCAGTTTAAAATTGAACTGGACTTGATGATTGACTTTTTGATTGATAGTTTGAATTTTTGAGACATTTTGTACAGAGTGGCGGAACTCAACGCCGCCATTTACATCTATATAAACAAACATTTAGTATACACTCAACCGTACGCTTTATTACTAGGGATATAAGATCGGAGGGTTCGGTGCGGATCAAGTTACAAACAAGGGGTTTTTATAGCTAGCGCAATTATACAGCCATTACGCGTTTTACGCTTACTTTGACAGATTGTTAGTTTTGATTGATTAAGTTTAATATTTTATATAATTGCCTTTCGCTTTGGTTAGTTTAGAATTAGAATTGAGGTTGGAACTCAGAGATGTCAATTAGCGTGTAATTAGTGTTATGTATTTATAGGTTTCCGTCGGTTTCTATCTTTTTTATCTTAGGTCTTAATAGAGTGAGTCCAGAATAGTATGGTGCCCACCCCAGAATTTATCTTAAAAATAAAAAAAACTTTCAGTACAAAACCAAGGCTCCTTCTAGAAAATATCTTTATATTGGTTACAGTCTCAGTATAAAAACAACGGCTTGGAATCATCACTCGGAGGATCGAATAATTTTTGAAGAGAAAAAAAAAATACTATAAAAGCGATAGTTATAAATTAAATTTCCTCTCCAGGCATGAAATAGAAAATATATATAGAATTTCTTCGTAACTTCTAACATTGCTTATTCGGGCTGTGAAGAAAGTAGGTTTTTTCTCTCTAGCCTTAATTTTTTTGATATCTACGATAAATTAAATATGACTAGAAAATAAGCAAAATCTATACGAATGAAGCCAGTCGTTGCTCAGGGGCACAAGCATGTGACGGTAAGCCCGACAGGTTATGGGTTCGATCCCTACTTGAGAAAATAGCATATTTAATATTTACATTTCGTCGTTCTAGTGTCCAAAGAAATCACGGCGTTGAGTTCCGCTTCTCAACGCAATGCCTCTAAAATTCTCCGAGCAAGTCCATGGAACTTCTGCACTCCTCTGCAACGTGATGGGCACAAGTCCATTTAATGGATCCATGCCATGAATCCATGGAATGCAAAGTGGTTTCTTCTCTTACATATAATCTTGTTTTCATTGCGATATTACGCGAGTTACGCTAATCAATACGTCATGTCAGAAAATAAGGACACTAGTATATACGGGAAACAACGTAAACCTTCGCCTTTTTATAAAAAAAATGAAGACACAGCGACATCTATTGTCGAGTAGCTAAAATTATATACAGCGTAAGTTAACTATGTTAAAATATTCCGCATCTACTTTCATCTTTATATTATATTTTAAAGCATTATCTTCGTTTTAAAATCAAATCAAATCAGCTTCACGCTGTATCCCGCACACAGCAGGGTAGGCA
>DWAO01000342.1:0-27210 GCA_018230605.1 Heliconius congener
CTCCTCGAGTGGGGATCGAACCCACAACCAGTCGCTTTTACAGTCACACTTCGTGTCACTGCGCCACAACTGGCCTTTCATAATAATTTATAAAAAAACAATTCCCCTTTTTTTTGCGTAGGGAACCTAGTGTCAAGACTCTCCGTTTCCCACCTACTATCCAATTTTCTGGAAATTTACGTATTGAGTGGTTAACAGAGCATAAAAATAAAAATAATTTCCAAGAGTGGTTTGAATATATAGCCATCTCTCGTACTCCGCTACGTACGGTACGGCTGATTACATATTGAATCGAGTGGCACATCTGATGAGTCTATAAGAAGATGAGTAAGGAGATGAAGCAGTGCGAAGGTCAACATCTCGGTACCAATGACTTTGCGACCCTGAGATGAGTTCCTAGTTTCAGAACTGACTATATACAAGTAATACTTTAAAATATTGCAGTATTGCATTTGGCATGAATGAAAGGATTGTATTCTGTGAACAAAGTGCCGAATATATACATAGATAAAGAAATAATGTTTAGACAAAATTTCATCAAAAACGGTAGTTTCATAATGTATTATATGTTATCTATGTCTATACAATATTTATTATTCTACTTCTCACAACCCAAAATGGACTTGTATATTTCTCACACGAAAGTTTCGGCTATGACTAGAATGAAGAATCATTCTATGTTACATTTGCGATTACATTTTGATTAAGATATGAACCTACGACCACAGCATTTTCATAAACATATTTCCACCGCGCCATAATACCATCTTTTTCTTACTAACTGCACTTTAACAAAACGAAGGTAAAGGCGCGATATTTTAAAGTTATTTTCGAAGTAACATATTGCGCGTTCGTGCACGTTTTATTGCTGAACCAAACAAGTCTATTACTTCTTATTTATTGTACAAGACAGACACAATGAGTCGTAAAGGAGAGTTAACATTTGATAAAAATTCATTTTCGGTAAAGTAGCGAAGAACTCAGTTTTACTTTACGTTTTACTTTTTAGTTATAAGGGGTTGGAATCCTAAATTGTTACTTTTAATAACAGTTACTGCAATTTTCCTTGTGCGCAGTCATCTACAATGAATTCAACAATATTAATTATGCAAATGCTAAGGTGACTTTGTTTTCACGTTTAATTTAATTTTCCTCGTATTTTAAATATACATACCTGCGTTAGGGCCAACCAACATGATAACATTTCATGTTCCTCCTCAAAAGATATTTTTAATTTAATTTTACCAATTATCTAATTACGAATGTAATTAGATAATCTTTTCGGATTTCTACTTAAAATAAACAAAATTATTTAATAAAACTATCATAAGTTGTTGTGAAATTGAATTACTTTGTCCACTACAAAACAATTATGTAAAAACTTGAATAACAAACAAAGGACGTGCAAAGATGGCGTCGCACTTGTGTTCAGAAACGAATACATTACTTTAAAAGGTTAACAATTATGTTTATTCACAGAGTGCATGTTTCCAACCAGGATCGACTTTAAAAGTGGGTAACATTGAAAAGTTCATTGGTATTATATGCACTTCCTGGCTCACGAGGTCGCATCGGCGCCGGCGGCCATCATGCATTTTTTGACGTTTATTTTTGGCGGGCTTTTGTGCAGCGTTCAGAAATGGTAAGGACTAACGCATGTGACAAAGATAATTTATTATTCTGACACATATTATCTTAATTAAATAGCATAATATTAATATAATGCATGTATTTTTATAGATCCATTTTCAACATTTAGAAATATGATGAATTTTCTGCATGGATTTTTTGACGTGATTCATATAGTTATACTGATATCAGACTGAATATCATTAAATATAATTTATATTAAAAAATACAATATTTTATCCATTGTTGTGGTATTATTAAATTATAAGTATTCTTTTTCCTTCAATTAAATAAAAATAAAAATACATCATACAATAAATTACTATAAAAAAGTAATATATCATAAATAAAAATATCCTTAAAACTCTTAAAAACATATATCATTCTATCACAATGATCAATAAAGTTTAGAAACCAATTCATTTAACATACATACAAATGTTGATTTTACAACAAAAAAAAAACATTTGATATCGCAAATGGTATGATTGCAAGCATTCTCTATGCATATTCCCTGCCATAACTGTACCTATACTATATAGATGCGCGCGCGCCGACCTGCCGCAACGCGTTCGCGCTCAAGGGCAGACACGCAGAAACTATAGAGCTTATGTTGCATATGACAAAAACATATTTTATAGTAAATAATCAAAATTAATTACATTAGATAAAAAGTTACGTCGATAACCAATTAATTATTACAAATATTAACAGTACATACAAAGAATAGTGGAATAGATATGTGTATGACAGCAGGGTAGGTTGAGGGAGAGTATTTATATTGGTTTTATTTATTTGTTTAATTTCATATTTTTATTATAGAAACGTATAGCTTTTATGATTAAATTTTAACATCTTTAGAGAACAAGAGGAGAAATAGGTACCATTGGAAAAATATAAAATTAACACATAAAAACCGAAATTAATATTTTTGTTCGTATTTATGATGTGAAAGTACTTTTATATGCTGCTAATTAGTACATAATGTAAAATCTTATTCATTTTAAAACCTTAATTGAGACCAAAATCTAAAATTAGGCCCTTTACGGAGACCTTTTATTTAATATTTATAAAAAAGACAATATTTAATTTGAAAATTATTACAGAAATTCTGCAGTAGTATTGAAGAAAAAATCCATTAAAAAAAATATATATAAATTAATAAAATTAAAAAAATATATCAATCAATAAAACAATCCTAAATACTTAAAAAATAAAAAAACATATGTTAAAAAAAAATAACAATACATTTTAAGTGTAGTCTCCATTACACTTCCAGTTCGCGTTACGACGAGTGAATAAACAATCGCCTCACGAATCGGACATCAAGGCCGGACGTCGTTGTCCGCTTTGTTGACGTTAACATGCGTATTCTTATAGTAATACTGGAGAATTTCACTTTCTGGTTGTTGATAGTTTGATGATTGTCGCCTAATTTCACACTCGGATATGCCGATTAACGTTTAATTATAATTTAATCGTCGTGGAGGTGTTTTTCAGGAGGTTCCTCCAATGGTTTTTTGGTACTTCACATTCCTACGCTCATGATCATCGTTATTATTTCCAAAAAAACATGGACTTTTCGATTTTAATAACGTCAATTATAATTTAATGTTACCTACTCATAGTTTAATTTAAGAAAACATTCATTTATTTCTACTATAATTTAATGTGAGTTGTACAGAAAGTAGAACAAAAAAAAATGTATTTAGGTATAAATTGATGCTATAGATTTATTTAGGTATAAGTTGGTTATGTTTTCGCAGATATATTTTTATAAATATTATAGCGAGAATGTGGTAACGTAGCCCCCATTTTGTTTTTGAGGTCCAGTATTAAAAGTAAAAAGAATACAAATCTAAATAATACATCACCGTTTTTTTATTATTTACCTATATATAATCTACTATGGAAAAAAAAATGCCACAGAATATTAAGAAATAAGTATATTCCGAAAAAACGCAAAATTTACGACATGAGATTAACGGGACCGGGAGCACAATACAAGCAATCCTGTAGCATAACGTTTATTAAACATAGTGTGGAACTCTCTTCAGTTATGACTTGATATTTACAAAATTATCAAATAATGGCAGAGTGCAGTTTTAAAATGCTTCATAAATCATAGGAATGTGCAACCATCTCTGAAATTTTATTGTATAATTTTAATATTGTCATATTAATTTTCCGTTTTAAAAAAACCATGGGTAGCGTGATGCTTAATAACAAATTTCAACGATGCCACGGAGGCCACAGTTCTACCTTATCCTGTATTAAATAGTAGGAACAGTTAATTTTTTCTTAATCGAATAAAATTGAGACGAATCGTGTGACAATTAATAAATGGAATAAATATATGAGGAAAAATGTTATTATTTTTCAAAATTCAATAAATATAGCAGGATAAGCACAGGAACCTTAATTAGCCAATTTCGAGACAAAACATGTTGATGACGAGGCGGAACTCAGCGCTGTACTCTATTTAATTACTAAAGCAAGCAATTTACAAATATAAATTCCCTCATCAATGAGGACATCATTTCAGAAATCTTTGAAATTCATACAATAGAGAGTAGAGACGAGCTTTTCCCCTTTACTTAAACAATACAGAAATTATCTATTTCTTACCTTCTCTAGTCTAAATATTTCTATAGTAATGACACATATGTATGTATGTATTATGTTATCATATACATTGTATCAACTATCTTTCAAGCCCATACAAACATTTACAGAGCAAATCCTTGACTTTTGTATTAAGGTCCATTACCTTTGCGCCAGATGGAATGTATAGTGCGATGAGAAATTTACGCAATATTCAACGTTTTTATGGTTTCATATGTAAAACTATTAATGATATAGGTTTCTTTAGCTTCACATTGTACTCTGTATTTAGCAAGGTTGGCAGAGAACACTAGTATTGAGACACTCCGCTTTGCGTTATCTTTCATAGCTTGAAAATGATAATAAACCGTATTTTATTTTTAAATCATGTCAATAAAACTCATGTGTATCGTAGCTTCAAGAAAAATAATGTCTTAATAATATAATATTTAACAGTTATTATAAAAAACACAATTAAAACACATTTCATGTATCTTATAAAAACGAGAAGTATCTTTCGGGGATATATTCGATACTTTCATATTTCAGTCACAAAATATGCGATATTAGAAAAAAACTAGAGAAAATAGCGTCACATGCCATCACAGTATTGAACTACATTCTACAATCCAAAAATAAATAAGAAAAATATTTTAAGCATTTCAAACTTTTTTGTTTGAAATGCTTAAAATATTCAAAATGCAAAATCAAATTAAAACATTTCAAACTAAAAGGCAAGTAAAAAAAAAAAACCATTTCAGGCGAAGCTTCTGCTTTTCTTACTTTTTAATAAGAAAAATATAAATATACATTTTAATAATTTTCCAAAGATCCATCTAGCTGTCCAACTAATCGGTAGAGTAGCAAAAATTCCGCAAACACCTGTAACCTAGATAGCTTTCTAACATCCGCGGCGTCACGGCGTGGTCTATGTACTCGTATACAGGCGGGGTCGTTACACTGGAACTGGCTGTAATTCATACTGTTTCAGTTTGTTTTTTTATTTGAAAATTGTGCTAACTGAGGTTGTTGAACTGTGTGTCGGTTACTATGGCTTTGTATGGTGGTTAGTATGTAGATTTTAATTTATTAGAAGTTTTGTTTGTTATAGTATCACGTTGTATTTGCCATATAGCAGGGAAGGCACAGGGATCCTGGGAACCCAGTGTTAAGACTTTTTGTTCCCATTAAGTCACTTCGACACCCCATTTGCTGCCGAATTCTGGAGGCATTGTGTGTTAAGTGGCAAAACCGAACGCCGCTCATTATTTGGTTACAAAGTGAGGAAATGAAAATATTTCATATTTAATTTCCTCAAGTGAGCGTAAGTAGGATTCGAATCCACAACATGTCTCGTTTACAGTTACATCTTTCAGCTTAACGTTTAATCCTGCATAGTTCTCTATTTTCCCTAAATTTGAAAAATGTTGTGTTGAGAAACCGATGTCAACGCCCCACATTGTCTTGAAAGTTGGGGGAAATGAAAATGATTAATAATCAAATAATCTACTTCACGCTGTATCCCGCATACAGCAGGGTAGGCAGAGGGAACCTCGGGAGTATTAAGACACTCCGTTCCCCATTTTCTGCCGATTGCTGGAGGCATTGCGTGTTGAGTGGCAGAACTCAACGCCGCGCTTTGCCTCGACACCAGAGCGAAGAAATGGAAATATAAATTTAAGTAAATAAATACAAAATTGAAAATGATTAATTTTTGTAAATGAGATTGAACCCACACCGGTCCTGTCCTTCTACAGAACGATGACCTCGAAATTAAAAATAATTACAGCTAGGTATTGAGATTACCTACTGTCGTGAATAGCAAATCTTTTTGTTAAGCTTCATGCTAAATCCCGCATATGCTGCAGTGGAGACAGAGGAAAAGTTAGGAACCTAGTGAAAAGTCACTCCGTTCCCATTAAGACACATCTGTTTCTCACTTTTAGCCAAGAAATTTAAAATATAAAATAATTAAATTCTCCTCAATTTTATTATTTAACCACAAACAAAAAAACATGTTCATCAAACCTCTTTGCTTTGGTTACCTAACGCGTGACGTCAGTTCCGCTTTCCACGTTTCCCGCTTTCCCGTTCGTCGACCTTGCGGGTGTGATACTGAATAGTTCGTAGAATTGAATCGATTGCTAATTTATATTGTTTGTTTTTATATTTACATTATATTTTGTATTATATAGATAATCGTGCATTAGTCGCACAAGTCAACGGGACGGTTGTAAGTTCGATTCCCACTCGGGAGAATGAAATATTTCATATTTCCATTTTCTCACTCTGGTTAGTTCGAAAGTATGGAATGAAAGGTCGTAATAGGAACGGACGGTAACACTAGTTTTCCCTCTGCCGCTGGTGAGTGCAATTCCAATTTGGGCAAATAAATTATTTTAATTTCCTTTCCTCCTTTGACAAAGCGAAAGAAAAAGAAGCCGGTGACTGCGCCACTCGTTACGCATTATCGCAAATTCGGAAGGAAAGCGAAGAGAGTGTCTTGATTCCACGTCTTTTTTGCCTATTCTAAGATGAATATATGGAAACTTATATTAATCGAGACCAATTTATAAATTATATGAAATATCAATTTTTGAAAGTTTTTTGTGTACTAATACAGTATATGTTTTAAAGTAAATAGATTGTTGTCTTCTTTTTGTTCTACGTATTTAACTTATATATTTTAAAAGTGACCGAGTTACATAATATTCATTTAACCGTTTGAACTATACCTCATTTTAAAAATAATGTTATTGTTGAAATACACTATTTAAAGCAAAACTTATACACGATATGGTAAATAATAAAAATTAAAACAAATGACATTTTTTTTATTTCTATTTCCATTAATTCATTTGTGATGAATGGAATTATATAAATAGTAAGCAGAGGTAAAAGATATTTTTATTAGTATTATAATTTGCGGACTGATCTATTAGGACCTGTTGTTGAGAAATTCCATATAGATTACTTTAAAAATAAAAAAGAAGATGACTTTCCCTCCTTTGATGTTAACTTAATTTTTTTTTGACGGCGTTGAGTTCCGCCTCTCAACGCGCAAAGTCTCGAAAATTAAGCGGTGCGTGAGTGTAACGGAGTGTCTTAATAATAGATTTCCTTTGCCTACTCTGTTATATGCGGGATACAGCGTGAAGCTAAAAAAGAATTTATCTAAAATAAAACAATTTAAAAATGTATATTTAAATTAAACACAATACAAAATACTTTAGGCCCGTCCTAGTTAAAGTTCAACAATGTTCATTCCATCGCGTTAACGACTCTTCTAAATTCGGCGTCAGTGGGCCAGTTCCTTCACCTATTCTAACTAGTATGGTGATGTCATTGTGATATATTATGTCTCATACTACCAAAATGTCTAGTTTTTTTTTTAACTAATGGCTAATAAATATATTTTTTTAATTAAAAATAGTAATATAATTTTATAATTAAAAGTAGTTATAAAATTATAGTAAATAAGTGAAAAATAATAAAACAGTGCGGCGATGAGTTTCGCATCACAGCTATTAATATTTTTATTTCAAAAGCGAAGCTATTTTTTGTCGCATATAACCTTATGTTATACCTAAGCGAAGTTATATGTAAAAAGAAGGAAAAAGCGCTTAAATTAATTATTTAATTAATCTAATACTTTAAATTCCTTTACAGTTATCATCTAATGTACGCTTATATCACAAGATTTTTTTCTTGTTTAAAAATATAACTTTAATATTATGTTCTTTATAAGAAAATATTCAGAAAGTGTGTCCCAATATACAATCACTTAATAAAAAAATAATATAAGAATAATAATATTAAAATATTAATATAATAATAATAAAATAATATAATAATAATAATAAAATAATATAATAATAATAATATTAAAATAATATAAGAAATAATAATACCATATCATCCATCGCGTTGTTAGGTTGGACCCCAGACACTTAGAACGGAAGTCCCAGGTACTAACGCTAGGACCCAAGAGTAGGTATAAGGAACCACTTTGAAATCAAAATCTACTGTCTGACCTCTATTTACCTTATTAATTATTATATTATATATTTCCTACAAGATATTATTTGGTTTAGTTTTTCGTGGAACTCATTTAAACCGACCGATTTAGTTTTCCTTGATTCTTAGTTTATAATTGTATTCAATTACATATATTTTGCTCCATCCTGTTTCTAACAAGCGTTACGTGACTAAATGTTCTATTTCCCAATATTTAATGTTTTAAATAAGTAAATTAACAGCTTCACAATTTTTCCCGCATTAAAAGGTAGGTATGGCGCTGCGTTCCTCATTTTGCGACCAAATTTTGGGACACTCGTTGTCGTTGAGTGGTGGAACTCAACGCCGAACTTTCTCTTTCCTCTAAAACGCAGAAATTAAGGTAATTCATCCTTCTAACTGAGAATCAAATAACCATTGCATTAACCGTCAATCACTGTGCCGATGCGCCACAACAGCCTCAGTTAATTAAACAATGAAACAGAAAATGATATAAATACTTTATGGTTGTCTATTTATTTAAGTATATTTAACAGGTGCACATTCGAAGAAAAAAATGATACATAAAAACATGCAACAAGGCGTCTGTCACATAAATATTTTCTTAAGATTGAGATTGAACCCATGGCTTCCGCCCTATTAATCAAATACACTAACCAACAAATCTGTTGAACCCGACGAAATAGGGAATGAACTTCTTCATATCTACTTTACAAATATCTTTTCATATCGGGGACTTTACTTGAAATATTTTAATGACACATTTTTATTTTCATCTTAGATACCATTTCCAGATAAGATTGTCGCCGCGACAGGTAACCGGATCTTCGTGAATATGTAATAGGCTGACGTAAAGTATTCAGGTCGTTTGAATCTTAATTCTTTGTAGATCAGGTGACTGATAAGATTGATAATAATAAAATTTACCTTGTTTTTCCTCATTTTTATGCAATTTTTTGATAGGTTACACTAATATGCTAGATATAATATCGTGATAGGCACAAACAATCAAGTTTTTCGTTATTTGTCCGAATACAAGACATTGCGTGTTGAGAGGCGGAAATAAACGCCACGTTTTGTTCTGCATAATTTTTACATTAATATATAATTTTGACCTTTTCTCTTCATTTCTATCTATCTATTTCTAACATAGCAGAGTACGCAGAAGGCCCACTTTCCGGCGAATTGTTGAGACATTGCGTGTTGATTGCATCGTTACCAGATCGAGAAACTGAAAATATTCAATATATCACATATCAGTATGAATCGAACAAAACCGTTACCACTACCGTCGCTTTTACAATCACACGCTTATATTCCTGAGCTTGATTAAATTCGGTGGTTACAAATTCGATATCCTCGAAGGTGTTTCAATAGTACAAATTTATCAATAGTCTAGCCAAAATATCCACCTCGGAGAATCAACAAAACCGAGTGGAACAGTGAGTAAATAGTAGATTTTTCTCTGATATAAATTTACGTGCCCTACAAAAATAACGTAAATAAGAAACAAAATTTATTTTATTATATATTGTAATTATATTATTTACAAAAAAACGTTACCATTAACAAATATTATTTGAACTAGAATCAAGTACTCACAGATCAGTATATTTAATATTAATTCAAACTAATAACTAAAGATAATTATTAATGATACAGTTGGCGTAAGACCTATTTACGGTGATAGTGTGTAAACAGACCTAGATAGCTCGTAGCGTGTTCCGGGTTCAATCCCCGATTGTGGCATAATTTTTTAAAGGTCAATGTTCGAGTAAAATTGTTGCTAACGAGTTAAGGCGATTGCTGTAACTGAAACGTTTGGAGTGCGTGGAATATTTTTTGGTATTGATATATATGATATAAATAAATGTGTGTGTCATTTTACATTGAGATAAAACTAGATATGGAATCTCTCTTTGTTTTTTTGATAAAGAATAGATGTTTTAGTGTACTGTATTTTTATCGGTCACCTTAAACGACAGGGCTTGGAACCTACGACTACTAAGTCACGTCGTTGAAAATTTCATAAGTACCTTATCACTTAGTTTACAATATGTATATACCCTGCTGCTTCAGTTTCACAGTTGCTTTTAGAGTAAATTATTAATTTACTCAAACTGTTGTTTCTTTAAATAACGTTTAACATAAAAAATGTCTCATAAGAAATGCGGAACTCAACGCAGATCTTTGTTTACCAGAGCGGAGTATAGAAAATATAGACATTCCCATTGAGGACTTGTTTTTTTTACAGGGATGAGTTTAGCTTCACGCTGTCTTGCCCTTTATTGCCAGCATTGAGGCAGACGAAACCTAGTGTTAAGACAAGTGCATTGCATGTTAAGTGGCGGAACTCAGCACCGCGCTTTGTCTAGACTAAAATGAAAATATTAAAACTCTCATTTCCTCGAGTGGCTATCGAACACATAACCTGTCGACGGTTGTGTTACGAAATATTATTCTTAGTTAAAATTGTGTTCAAGACTCTGTACACAAATAAGTTATTACACATTTAATTTATTAACAATTTAAACAATTTCATACAATTTACTAAAATAAAAAAAATCAATAAAAGAATGTTGCCTTAACAATAAAAAAAAAGTCGGTCAGTGTCCGCGACTTGCGTCAAGACGTAATCTCCGCTATTAGTATAGGTTCTGCCGGTTTTGTGATGATATATTGCCATTTTATAGGCCTGCTAGTAACATGTCTATCATCTATTTTAATTCATCCATTTGTTCTGTTTATATTTAGTTTTTAGATGGTTTCTATTATAAATAGATTACCTACTTTTTTGCTAGTTTTTTGTGATGTGAATTTGGAAATATATAACTATATCATTTTATTAATATATAGTTTTATATAATGAATTAAGGCAAGGCTTTCATGGCGCAGGGACACCAGTGAGCGACTGTGAACGCGAGTCGGAAATAGAAGTGTCTTAATGGGAACGATGTTTTGGTAGTATTTTTACGTTAGGTTCCCAGGTTACCTTGGCCTACGTTGCATGAGATAAACTATGAAACTGAAAAAAATGATCAAAATCAATGAGCCTATTTTGGCGTAATGGGACAATGTGAAATTGTAAATGTTTTAGATGAGGTTTCGATCCCCACTTGAGGGAATGAATGACTTATTATCATTTAGGAAGGCCTGACTTTTTAGACTCGCCTCGCAATGTCGAGTACAGGCGGAAAATGAAGAATAAATAGATACTCTGTTCTATTTATTTATTTTCTTAATAATATGCTATTATTATTATTATCTATTTTACTTCTTGATTAGCTAATCTTTAAAAAAGCTTTAAGACAGAGGAGACGAGAGACAAAAGGAGACTTCAGTTGACTTTCGACAACATAATATAATTGATACTTTAGAAAGATCTCTAAAGGTGTTTCAGTAGTACTAATTTATCCATAGTCTAGCCATAAAAATATCCACCTTGCAGAACCTACAAAACCGGGTGGAAAAGTGAGTGAATTTAGTAGCTTTTAGCTTTTTCTGTGATTCAAATTTGCGTGCCCGACATGCGTGTCATGAAAACTTTGATAACAGAGGAGGGCATCGAAAAAGAGGTTGATGATATTCGACGAGGTGAGAGAGGTATGCATGGATTTCTTGTTATGGCTACCACGTTAGTGATAATTCGCTCTAAAAAAAACTGAGGGAGACGCCAGTCGTGGCGCAGAGGCACTGCAAAATCGACTGATTGTGGGTTCGATCCCCACTGGAGATGAAATATTTATTTAAATTTCGCTCTTCTTCGTTCTGGTGGTCCAGGGCAATGGCTGGCTTTGAGTTCCGCCACTCAATACACAATGCCTCCAGAATTCGGCAGAAAGTGTGGAACGGAGTGTCTTAACACAAGGTTCCCTCTGCATACCCTGCTGTGTGCGGGGTACAGCTTAACACTAATTTGTTTTTAAAAAAAACCGAATAAGGTTCCTAGATATTAAAGAAGAAACGCTATAATTCAAAATGCCACTAACTATTTCACACCTCATAAAATATATTTCCAAACTTAAAATTATTGCAGTCGTAAAAAAATTTGACGTGAACATAAACCATTCGCTTACATTTTACTTCCTCAATTTAGCAAAAAGGATTAAATAGGTTACAGAGACTGTGGAGCAAAGACCTTATGTCATCAGTCAGGATTAAAGCATCATTCGTCGTCCCATTAAAAGTACGCTTTTGTTCTATATGACTATTTTTCTTCAATCTTTTATTTATAGTTCTTAGGTACATACATACCGATATATTTGTTGTCTTGAAAATCATACATTATAATGTTTTTATCCTCACTCGACTGACGAAAATAGCAGTGTTCCACTCCTCCAAACTTTATTCTCCACTTTTGGCTCAAAAATTGAGTGGAAAGAGAAGTTATAACCTATTTAGTGTCGGAATTGTGATACAATAACAATGTGAACATTGTCATTGTACCATAGCGAGGAAATAAAAACGATTTATTAACCCGAGTGGAAATAGAAGGTTGCGTTTATCGACATCAACCATGATTATTTTTTATTGAAATTGTTATTTTTTGCACTAATTTATTAAAAAATATAAACTCAGTAAATATGATACTTCTGTTTATTTTAGAATCACCGCGCGGTAGGTGGCGAACCTCTACGTCGCACCTCGTCTGTCTAATTAATGTCAGTCATATTAATATTTAAATGAAGATTGTCATTGTTTCTTGAAATAAAAACTAACGAGTTCATTTTGTTTTTGGTGTCTTTTATAAACAAAAAAACTGCTAAACTGTTGGATAAATATAAAAACTCTACATTGATTTTATATATTTGTTAATTTTTTTTAGCTACAGGCTGTGTTCCTCACTCCTCAGAACACATGATATATTTCACCCCCAAGTGGGACTCAAACCCACGTGTGTAAGGTCAAATTTCTTTAGTAATTTTTTCTTTTGTTACTTTTTTTAAATATACGTGTATGTCATTACGAAATAAGTGAATTCTTCAATTTTTGTTAGTGATTTAGCTATGTTAGATAAGGAACAAATAATGATAAAAAAAGAACAAAATGATCTAAATAACCCGTTTTTAACTTAAGAATATTTTAACTTTTAAAGAAAAAACTATTTAAATACAAACGAATATAGGAAATAACAACTTTCTTCGACGACCCGACCCTGAGGCAAAAGGGGTGGCCAACCCCCTAAATGTTAGTAACTACCGGTCATTGACACTACAAGTTTTTTCGTGTTTATATACAATTATTAAATCGGCCACAACGAAGTAAATAACTTCTATGAATCATTCAACCTTGTTCAAGATCAAAACATAAGGTGATTTGCAAATAAATATTGTATTATAAACTCAGAATTATTAATCGTTTACCTTGGAAATACGTAATTATGATTGAACAAATTTTGTATGAATAGTATTAAAAAATACTTCACGCTGTATCTCGCTTATAGCGGGTAGGAAGAGGGAGACTAGTATTGGGACCCCGTTTTTTTCTCCTTTTTTTAATATAATATCGTCAATATCGACCTAAATAGTGTTCATCGTGCCTACGGCTATGAAAACGCGCTTGGATGTAGACATATGAATCTATGTATGTAGATGACATATGAATCTATGGATGTAGACACTCTATTCGTAAATGGCTATTTATTAGTAGAATATTTATTTTAGCTTCACGCTGAATCCCGCACATAGCAGAGTAAGCAGAGGGGACCTGATAACCTAATATAAGGACACTCTGTTCCCATTAAGAGACTTCCGTTGTCCACTTTTGCAGCATTGCATGCTCCAGTACCAGAGTGAGTTTCATTTCTTGGAGTGGGAATCGAACACAACCTGTCTTGTTTACAGTCGTGTGTGCCACTAAGCCACTACTACTAGCTTAATACACATATAATATAAAAATACAACATGGATGCAATACAATCTTTGGAAAATAATAGACTAGTTGTAAAAGAAAACCGAAATATAAATATAAATAAATAGAATATCTTTCTTGACACCTTAAAGGTATTTATAGGAAATTTTTCCTTTACGTTCTTACAGGAAAAATTGATATTATTCACTAATAAATTATATTGAAGGAAAATTACAATGGTTGTGTTTCAAAACAATGTAACGTACCTTATTTGCTCATGGAATAATTAATAATTGAAAAATGTATGTAATGTATTACATAAATGTAAGGAAAAATATAAAATTAACAAGTTTTGTAATTATAGAAAGTTACAGTATAAATCAAATCAGATGCACGCTGTATCCGCACACCGCAGAGTAGGCAGAGGCAAATTTGTTTTAAAACTCTGTTCCCCACTTTCCTCCGAATTTTGGAGGCATTGCGTGTTGAGTGGCGGAATTCAACGCCGCACAAATAATTATTTCATTTCCTTGAGTGGGGCTCGAGCCCACAACCAGTCGCGTTTACAGTCACACTTTGTGCCCCTGCCGCCTGCCGCGTTGACATATTTTTATATATAGCCTTTAATATTGTATTTTTTTATTCGTACATATCTTTAGCTCTATTTACTTATTTCTCTATGTCTTTTTCGCTTTACATTTCATCTTGCATAACTGAGAAGGCACAGGGAAGCTAGTGTTAAGATATTCCACTTTCTACATTACACCTAATTCTAGAGACATTGAGCGAGCGAGAAAATAATAATATTGTATTTGCTCTAGAGGAATCGGATCCACAAACGTCAATTAGACGAAATCTTGATTAGCAAAATAAGAGGGCTGAAAATTAAGATGATGACAAAGGACATGCATAAACCTGCATTTAAGCGCAATAATTTTAGTTTGATATTAAATTTAAATCATTGCGTGCAGTACGACACGTTGCACTGCTTTACTATAGCGTCACTACTCGTCAAGGTTGTCAGATCAGTTTTTTACATACAACAAATGTATACATTTCGTCGAAATGATAAACGTGAAATGAGAGCCAAGTTCATGGTTGAATAATATGTTGTTATCAACTTCAGAGACAAAAGAGTTGGAAATCGTTATGGGTGCCAAGTACTGTATATTCTCCGTTTGTATTTCAGGCAGATTATAATATAAACATGATTATTAAAAAATATGAGATAATTTTATATAAACATATATCATTATAAACTATGAGGAATAAGTATAGTTTCTTATACATTTAAATCTAATAACTATAGCTTTCAAATCATTTTTGCGCTTTTTAAATGAAATAAGACTTAATACAAAAAAAATGCATTATAATCTTCAATATATATATATTTATGCATGTACATTGCACACATACACAAACACACACAAATATTACGTACAAAAATTACGTAGGTCCTTACACTTCCTAAACATGACACGATATATAAAAATTGCCGTTTACTCAATATATTATAAGATAATGTTTCGTTCGGTTCGACAACCGAGCGGGCGACAACCTTGTTGACGACCTTGCCCGCGGGTGAACGACCAAACGTATTTTCGGCCGTTTTTCTCTAACGAAAATTTCCTATCGATTGCAGCGTGACCTTCCATACACCTCAGTTTATGTAGAGATAGAGAAAGGATAGGGGTCATCGAATAATACAATAGCTAGCTAACGAGTTATTTTCATTTCTCCTCTATGATAAAGCAAAACACGGCGTTGTGTTCTGCAACTCAACACGCAATATCTCGAATTTGGGCTAAAATTATAGTTGCAGGTTTAATTTTGGGATATATGAATAAACGTTTGAATAAATTCACTTCAAGTGATGGCTTAAACACAGTGTCTCTAAATCTAGGGAAAGGCGGAAAGCGGAGTATTTTGACTCTAGGTTCTCTGAACTTACTACTGGAGGTAACATGTAGCTAAAAAAACGGATTAAGAGAGTTAAAGGTCAAGTAAAAATGTTCGACGAGGGCAATGTTTTGCTAGCACCCACACTTTTACCTTTAATTTTCTTGTTTATTTTTATGATATTGCGATTTTAAAATTGTTATGCATATTTCTGTAAATGCTCGATGGGAATGAAAGCTATTGATTTCTGAAAGTTATCACTTCAATTCTAGTTATTTATTTGCTTCATTTAAATTTTAATGTTAAGGTTAATTTTTAGGGGCGTTGAGTTCCGCTACTCAATACGCAATTACTCCAGAATTCAGTAGAAAATGGGGAACAGAGCAGAGCAATATTATTATTTATTCTATTTTTCTAATAATTAAATATTTTTCTTTTTAACTTTGCCCTTGTATCCTGCAGTGTAGCGAGCTTTAAGACACTCTGCTCCCCACTTTCCGCTGAATTCTGAATATTATTATAAATATATAATAAATAAATTCACTATATTATGTATTTCTATATGTAATAACGTTAAAATATATTTAAATAACACCGACATGTTTAAGTTACGTGGTTGTTAAAAGCGTAATAATTTATGTCAACAGATAATGCTAAAATATAAATTATGGATGAAACACCACTAATTTGTCACATGACGTGCTGTTTTGATTCGCAAATATGTATTTTTCGCAATGATGTAATACAAGATAAATAGATTGTAACTATTTGAACTTATTATTTACCACTATTTTCTTATAATGAGAGTGTGAGAAAAAAGAAATATTTGTAACTACCCTCCTTTAGAAAAAAGTAATAAAATTTGGCAGTTCATTTAAATAAATTAAATTAAATTATAGTATAATATTTTATGTGTATAGAATTGAAATTCAATCTACGACCATCGCAATCAGTAAGAAACAATCTCACTCGGTCACGTTGGTGCTATAATATACTACGGATTATATATACAAATGTATATAAGTTTGTGTTTTAAATAAAATGTACTAAATGAACTTGAAAATCCGCTTCTTAGTTACACGTCGATTGTGATTTATCTTTCTATTTGGACTATTTTATTAGACTTAAGCATAATTTTATACAGCCTAACAATATTTTTCGCTTAAAATACCTATAGAAAAACAATCCAAAGATCATTACCATGTGTTATTGGCAAAATGCAAAAAACTATATGACCAAAAAAAAAACAAAACTGCGTATTATTTTTTATCATTGATATGACCTTAAAGAATCTAATCAAAAAAAACATCATACACTAAAATTTGTTTTACATAGAAGTCAATACCACCCTGCGCCCTCAGACGCACACTTCCGCGCGTGTACAATACGTGTTGTAACAGTGTAAATGTAATGTCTATGTGTGCGTAGAGGTCATCAACCTGCGAAATTTCGGCGCTGCTATTGCACAATTATTGTATGTATGCTGTCGTACCTTACTTTGTCTGTAAATGAAAGAAAATCATAAAATAGAATATGAAAGTATATTATATCAATATATATGATATTGAAATACATGTGATAATCTATAAAACAGTTGCTGGGTTCTAGTTCATTTTTGATTGTATACCCATAAATATATTGTCAAGTTCATACCACTCCATGATGGCATCAGTTTTTTTATAACTTCACGTTGTAAGCATAATAGGCAAAGGGAACCTAATGTTAAAATCCTCCTGAATGAATCCTGATATTTACCAGACTGGCCGTGCTAAACACAGAATGAGAAAATGGAAATAATTCAATCCATCTAGCAGGAATCAAATCCATGACCGTCAAATGTCTGACCTTACAGTCAGGCGGAGGCCTAAGTATAAATAAATATAAAAAGTGTCAATATGATAAATTTTATATATTGTTTACGCTGTAAGCTTTTTCAATGCCAAATCAAGTTCAACAAACGTTTTTTACCTACCCTTATTTCGGAGAAAATCGTTAAAGTCATTCGTGAATCATAATATCAATACTTTGCGTTGTAGCTCATTAACATAACCATTCCCCTGGAACCAAGACTACGTTATAGAAAAGATTAATTTAGCTTTTAAGAAAATTAGATACTTTTATTTGCATTTTCTTGGTCTGGTAGTAAAACAATGAACAGCGTTATGTTCAGCCACTCAAGAATGTCTCGAAAAATGGAAAACCAATAATAAGACACTCCACTCCCTAATTTCAGCCCAATTTTAGGGCCATTGCGTATTGAGTGACCGAACTCAGCGTCATGATTTGTTTTTTATTGTAGCTATTTTTTTTAAATCTTTTTATTTAATTACCGTTTAAATACAATAAAATTACGTTATAAAATCTGAACTTATACAAACATTGCATTAACAATTTATGTTTATTTAATGCTGACTCTTTAGCGTACACTGGATTTTGTAATTGATTGTAAAACCAAACCTATGTCATTAAGGTTAAAATAGTACTCTATAACATTAATAATGCTGATTTGTCTACTTTATTTTATTTTAATCATAAATAATTAAATTAAGACCATTGTGATGCGTTTGGCTGTAAAAGCGAAGGTTGTGGGTTCGATTTTCACTCGGAGGAATAAAATGTTTTTATTCCCAGCTCTAATAAGGACGAAGTAGAGTGTTGAGTGCCGCCACTCATCAAGAATATCGTAATGCCTTAAAAAAACATCTCACTTTAAAAGTATTTATTTATCATGACAATAATATTAAACTTTCTAAAACTACGTGGCAGATTTTAATACTGTTTTCACTAACTGTTAAACTAGTTCAAGATCGTTTACACCCAAGTATTTATAAATGTGCACAACCATATTAAAATTAAGATCAGAATATTAAATATTTACAATGTAGTTGTTACGCGAGAACGAAAAATAGATAAAGAAATTACCATAATTTTATAGATGCGGGCGAATCCGCGAAGAGAACGCCAGTACTAAATAAAAAGTCTACATGTCTATGTCTTTGATATCTTTTTATATCTATATAACATTTATTTATCTATAAATAACAAGACAATTGTATTAAAAAGGTTTTTAGAAACAGAGGTCAAAGGCAAAAGTTATTATCAAAAAGATTTAACGCGTGATCGCTTAGAAAAACTTCAAAAATTTCGAAATCCATAAACGTACACGGGATTTTCACATTTATTCTCATTTAGATATAGATGAAGATGTTTTAATGGAATTTTCGCAAAATACACATATTGACTGTTGGCTAAGGGAGGTCGTTCACCCGAGGCCTGCAAATTCATTTGGGTTAATGAACCCGATTGAAAATAAAACATTAGTTTACGTAATGAAGCATTGTCAGTGATGCGCTTCTTTGTGTTTCATTCTGGTGTTTGATCACTATATTATTACAATCATAAAAAACGGAGTGTGACATCACTCTGTAGGACGGAATATTCATGAGTTCGAATTATATATTAGTTAGTTAGGTAATTTATTATAATGTTATTTTGTAAGTCCTATTTTAGCTTAGAGTAATTAAATAATAAAATATAAAGTAGATATTTATTAATTAAAAAATAATGTAAGAAGTATTTATTGCGTATTGATTTTTAATAAGCATTTCCTGTTCTATAATATATGTAAGGACATACATGTTTAATGTAATAAAGAAATATCGTTTTAAATAATGTATAAATGAGTAGTATACAAGACTAGACAGAGCTTGTGGTATTGTGTCTAGACATCAAACAAACAACCATACACATACGTACACTGATACATACTACATACATATAAGCGTGTAGCTTAAAATATTTTTACATTAAATTAGACAACATTGTATTTTTTTGACAATAAATAAATAAATTGTTTCACGCCGTAACCCGCACTTAGCAGGGTAAGCAGGGGGAACTTGGGAACCTCATGTTGAGACACTCTGCCCCCGTTCCAAACGAAGATTCCGCCGAATTTTCGAGACATTTTCAACGCCGCACTTTTTTATTATCAGAGCATGGAAATGAAAATATTAATAAACAATAATTCGTTTTCCCGAGTAGGAATAAAATCCACAACCGACACACGCTTCCCCTGAGCCACGACGGCCTGTAATAGTAATTTTGGTAATATGAATGGAAATGTCAGTAATAATATTATATTTCATTCTATTTACCTATTATTTGACTCATTCGCCTAAAGTGTATTGATTAGGGTGACCTTTTATTGTAATTATTACTTCATAACCGTTTTACATTATAATTGCAACCGCAACTACGCACGAGAACAATACCTACTACCTACAGATGAAAGCGTCGAAATTATGAACCAAATATCCTTGAGTGACTTGACAAATAATTCGGGAATTTATACAATAAATATTACATATAAAAATCCCGGCTCTAGTTCCGGATTTTCTTTTTTAATTAAAAAATATGTACCTTAAAATTTAAATAAATATGTAAAAGGAGGTGGGGTTTTATATCTTGCTCGTTCAAATAGATATATAAGGATTTGTGTTTTTACTTATACTAATAAGCACATTCACGTTTTTTCCCGCATAGCGAGGTAAAGGAGTCTAATATTAATGTTATTTTTATTTTCTCCTTCTGTTTGACTGTATGTGGCGTTGAGTTATGCCAAACAAACACGCAGTGTCTCAAATTTGGGCGAAAAGTTTTAATTCAAATTAAAATTCAGTTTCTATCATTTTTTAATATAAAAAGCTTTTAAAATGTTGTATAAAAATACCAGCAGTCGTTTTCACAGGCCTTTAACCTGTAACTGTACCTAATGAGTGATCGCTAATGTACCGGCGATACGTAATCAATTGTTATATTATAATGGAAAGCTTCACACAATAGAAATATGAACAGATAGATGATTTTTTCTATATTTTTCTCTCTTCTTTCTCTCTTCTTCACCTCGCGTTTTATCCTGCATAGTTATTAGTCGAACACTAGTCGATACTAATATTATTAAGCTGTTGAGTTTGAAGCCAGTCATGGCCTAGGGCACGAGCGTTCAACTGTAGACGTCACAGGTTCTGGTTTCCAGAAAATTAGGTATTTTTTTTATTTCTTCTCTGTGGTAATAAGGAAAAGCGTGTGTGTGTTGTATCAGTTTATGTTATGGTTGAATATGACCTCCATAGGTTGGAAGTGAAATCTTTTTATAAACTGGTAAAGCTGCAGTTACAAGCTAGTTTCTATATAAATTGCAAGTAATGTCTAATTTTCGCAATATTTTATCCTGTCTACAGTTAGATATACTCTGTAGGACTTTGACTCGCATCAGGTCGTGCACCTCGGCGCCAGCTCCTATAGCCAAATACTTGATAATAACACATTGAAAACAATGTTCACTAACAATAACAATGATTATGACATTGTTTTTATTACAAAAAATTCAATTTCTTTACATTTTTAATATAGGTATTCTTTTATACGTAGACATATATTTATATTATCTAAACTAATACAATAAAACGGAAGAGTTTGTTTCTTTGCTTAAACGCTAAGATCTCTGGAAATACTGGTCGGATTTACATTTTTTTTTGTTTTACATGAAAGCTACATTTCTCGGGAGTGCTGTAGGCTAAAAACATTACGGTGTAATTCTAAATTAGCTTAAATAACGAAATAACAATAATAACGAACGCCGTCGATTTGCTTTAAGCGCGTGAAAAATACTTGAATATATGTATAGGAGTCCTTTCTCAGAATTATGAAAACAAGTTGTTCGTGATTGAATGTATAAATTATATAATCTATCTGTTGGCATATATGCCGCACAAAAGATACAATTCAATTTCCCATATAAATAACAAGGAGAGTTTTGTATTTCTCATTTGAAATTTCATTTATGTATATGTCATGTGTGCCCATTTTTATTATTGTTATTATTTATTTTTTCTCAATGTCATTGCTCGGTCTTGTCTTTCTCGCTAATTTGAACTTATCTACTTCCACGGGTTGGCTAGAAGAGATCTCGAAAGATACTTCCACCGTTATGTATGAAATTTCCAAATGTATGTTTTATTCTGCCATTCAACACAAAATGTCTCAAAGTAAGGTAGAAAATGGGGAACTTAGTGTCTATACACTAGGTCTGCTCTGCTTACTCTGCATAGCGGAAGAAAGGGTAACGCAACTAATATACATATACGAGTACAAAGAAGTTAAAGAACGATCGACTTTATATTCATTTTTCCACTACTCAAAAAACGGCAAATAAATGCAAAAGATGCAGTTTCGAAGAATTTTCTCAGTGTTTACCACTCGGCTTTCCAGATGTACCTAAACAGAATCGTAATTTTCAAGATATTTTAATACGTGAGAGTATTAACCTCCAAATACCACTTCAGTATTGACGTGGAATGATGTAAGCACTTTGCTTTTAGATTTTTCTCTACATATATAATAAGATAAATGTATGGAAATATTCCTTGAACGTCATCATAAGATTCGTGTGCAGTTGTGTATTTAGTGTACAGAGAGTGGTGCGCTAGTAATAGTGATATTTAAATAGAAAATCGAAAATTGTGATGATACAATTTATTATAGAAACATTTTTCTTTTTAGACAGAGAGAACCTAGTGTTAAGACACTCCGTTCTGCATTATGAATGCTCCCATTATTCCAAAATGGGAAAGATTGTTTTAATATATGCTTATAATGGCATATAGAGTAAGCGTGACATTGAGGTCCGTCACTTCAGTCACAGGAAATGTCACAAAAATTCAGCAACTGGTTCAGTGATCATAATATCTCATACCCTTTTGTTTTAAAGGTCTACATACATACAGCAAGTGGAAGTCAAAAGGTTAAAAGGTCGATTTAAATATTATATTGAATAGCATTCGAATTCACAACCACGGAGAGTGTCTGAGTTGTCACGTCAATCGTACCTGTTTATTTTTCAGAGCAGTATTAATAAATTTTTAATTGATGAAAAAGATAACTTTGCTATCATTACATACAGCACAAGCACTTTAAACAGACAATTGTGGCACAGTGGCTCAGTGTTCGACTGCAAACGTTCGGAATTCGATCTCCACTCGGGGGAATGAGTTATATTCAGTTACCAGTTATAGTTTGTATTTGTAACATATTACTAATTAAAGGGTAAACACTCCAAATTACACATACATATTCGTATTTATTACCATACATTTAGCGAAAAAAACTCAGCACCTTTTTCCTTAACAATTGCAATCTAAGAATATTATTATTTTCTGAGCAACATAAAAATAAATTTACGTAACTATAATCAATTATAGCAAAAAAACAGGTGTTTAAATTATAATTTATCAATTCGTTATCAGCGTACTGCCAAAAATATGCGCACGCGCACATGGTGGGAAGGTCGCTGAGTTCGACGACTTATTGCGTAATCGTGACTCATTATAGTTGGTATAGTGTTTTTTGTCGTATACACATACATACATACATAATATCGTAATGATAAGGAAGTCGTGATTTTTGTAGAAAAAAAATTATGAATGTAATTCGGTTAAAGGTTTTTTACTTTTCGAAGAAAATAAAAATTACAAATATATTGATTGCTCTGAGAATGCGATTAACTTATTATGTCTTATTGACTTATATATATTAAATAAAAGGATACACAAAGTAAGCCTAGTGGTAAGACACTCCTTAGAATTTATGACAAATAATTCTCGTGTCCCCGATCTGGAAGTAAGATGTTGATTTGTTGCATTTTATTGAAATTGTACTGAATCCGTTGTCCACAAAGATATTTAACCACGGAGTGGTTTACCACTAGGTCCTCCCAAGCTTATTATACAGGATGAAGCGTTTTAAATCAATATATTCTCGACACAACACAATATATATATATAAAAACAGTTTCACGCTGTGTGCGGGACACAGCAGGGTAGGCAGGGGGAACCTAGTGTAAGATACTCCGTTCCCCACTTTCTGCTGAATTCTGGAGGCATTGCGTGTTGGGTGGCAAAACTCTACGCCGCGCTTAAGCCTCGACACCAGAGCGAAGAAATGGAAATATAAATACATATATATAAACATATATACATATTTAATAAAACATAAACAAGTGTTATTTGATGACAGGCTAATACGCGTAACGAGCTCCGTATATATACATATATATATATATAAACAGTTTCACGCTGTGTGCGGGACACAGCAGGGTAGGCAGGGGAAACATAGTGTAAGATACTCCGTTCCCCACTTTCTGCTGAATTCTGGAGGCATTGCGTGTTGGGTGGCAAAACTCTACGCCGCGCTTAAGCCTCGACACCAGAGCGAAGAAATGGAAATATAAATACATATATATAAACATATATACATATTTAATAAAACATAAACAAGTGTTATTTGATGACAGGCTAATACGCGTAACGAGCTCCGTCGTAATAGATCAGTATAACGATGTATCGTAGCTATATCTAATCAGTAATAGCGTCACCAATACGGCTTTCAACAAACATAATATGCGAGATTATATTGTTAGTTTCATAATATAATAAAGAGAAGTGACGAAAATACGATAATAAAATAGTATTAATTTTATAAATAAGTATAATAAATAAAAATACTTTAAAAAAAACACATACTTGGTAGGAAGAGGAAAGGTAGTGTTAAGACGACACTAACGTTCCCCACGTTACGCTTTTTTTGAGGCATTACGTGTTAAGTAGTGGAACTAACACCGGTCTTATGACTTAGGCTCAGAGTGAAGAAATGGAGGAAATGAAATATTTAATAAATTTAAATAAATATTTCATTTCCTCGAATGTGGGGATCGAACTCACAACCAGTCGTGTTTACAGTTACACTTTGCCCCTGCACCACGACTGGTCTTAAGTATATATAAGTTTAAGTTCTTTGATCACAAGACAAGATAAAATTATAGTCTCGCATATATTGTATATACAAGATGGAAGTGTCAGCACCACTTTAAATAAACCATAGTTTAATAAATAAATAAATCAGCTTCACGCTGTATCCCGCACACTGCAAGGTAGACAGAGGGAACCTAGTGTTAAGACACTCCGTTCCCCACTTCCTGCCGAATTCTGGAGGCATCTTATTGTAAAAGAGACAATTTAGGATCATTCTCATTTCCTCGCCGAGGTAAGACAAAGCGCGGTGTTCTTTCAATCAACACGCAATATCTCGAAGATTAGGCAACTAGCTGGAAACGATATGTCTTAACATTGGGTTCCCTACGACTACCCTGCTATAGGCGGAATAGAGCGTAAATCTATTGTTAGACTTTATTGACAATTAAACAATATTACATTATTCGAGAGCCTTTATTAGCGTGTACCAGGTATAGCATACCTGCGTAAACCAACGACTATAAAAAATTGAAGGTCAAAATATTGTTTTTATTGCGCAATATTAGATCAGACAAATAAACGGAAACTTGTAAATGATATAAAAATGACTTGCGAAAATGAATTTAGAGTAGTATTGTAGGGCTTTGAATGACTCACTCAGTATAATATAGGGTATAACCTAAACTTAGGATGTACATATTTAAAAAACATAAATATATGTATACTCCATATATTTTGTTCCCTTTGTGCAGCAATATTTTTAAAATTATTAAAATGATATTCTACACTTTTGGTTTTCATAAAAAGTATATACCTAGAATTATGAAATTTAGCATCTAGCATCTACAGGTAGTACTAGTTTCGGAAAAACTATACATTTGTCGTTAAGTCCTTTAAAAAATAGAGCCCTAAAGGGGGGCAAAATACAGTATTAAAGCCGCTAGTTCAAATGAGGTATCAAATGAAAGGGTTCTGACTAAGTTAAGCTTGAATTTCAAAAAAACCTTGAGATCTCTAACTTTTAACGGAACCCACGACGGGGGTGCCCGACTCGCGCTTGTCCAGTTTTAATATTGCAGTAGATGCCATGAACGTCTCTAAATAGCCTTTCAACATACACTAACATACAATATATAACTGTTTTTTTAAGTTCAATTACGTCATTGTTGCATCAAATGAGTTAAGTAAGTACCTATTCTTTATCAGTAGAAAAAGTTAATAATGAGTGAAGAATAAATTGTGAGTATTCTCGTATAAGTAAATATAAGTACGTAGGCTATGGGTTATTGAATTCGACTCAAGAGAGCATTAATGTTTAATACGGATCCTCGCCCTGGCTGGCAAATATATTTATCTGTGGAGGCGGAAAGAGAGATGGGTGTGATTTTTGGGGCATAGTGCAGTGAATTATTGTTTGACTATTATTGCGATATTCGAAGTTTCAATCCTCACTAAAGGGGATGACTATATTTTAATTATTTTCATTTTCCCGTTTTGGCAAAACAAAAACGGCTCAATACGTTACGCCTTTAAGTGAATTATTTTTATTTCTTTCACTATAAACGGAGAAAACGCGGCGTTGACTTCCGCCAATTCCCTCTAGACCTGCGGGGAAACTTTACAACGGAATATCTTAATACTATTGTTATATACTATTGTATATGTTCTCTGTAAATATGGGGGAAAAGTATAAAACAGAACATAATTCATATTTATCAATCTGTAGATTGGCATAAGACACGATACGCTATAACAGGACAAACAACTCTTCTCGTTTACATTATATACAAGAACTACACAAAATTTTCTCAAATCACCAATAAATATATGATAAAAATTTTAATTGATTTACTATAAAAGACAATAAATTAACATTCATTGAGTCAGCTCCTGAAACTGACTCACGTCGTCGTCATTTATACGCTTGCATGTGACGCATACTTTCTCCGACGGGGGATTTTCACTCGCTTTACTTTTTGAACGCCATTGTCAATTCTCAGAAACTTAATTTTTGGTAAAAGTTAGCATGAGCATATGAAATAAATTATTGTTAGTATGTTTTAATAAGGAACATACATTTTGAGTATCGATTTCGATCGATTATTGGTGTCTGTATAGATTTAAAACGTAGTTTAGCGCTATATTACAGAGGTTTGCAATGTTTTGTTGATCAAGGATCACTTATATAATATATTACGAAATATTTTAGAAAAACAACTATAATTTTGTATTAATATAATATGTAAGTAAATATTTAAAAAATAATAAATGAACGTATTTTAATAGATTTAAACGTCGAAACAATTTGTTTGGCAGAGAAACGAATCCAACTAGCCGTGTGATCCCGGTCTAGAATAGGATCATCCTGGTACTGATGGTGTCGTAAGAGGCGACTAAAGTACGT